>NJRP01000046.1:289117-394462 GCA_003063835.1 Aphaenogaster floridana
ACTTATTGTTATCAAAACAATTACAAACTTTTAATTTCAATAAAAATAATAATGTAAATAAATGTTTCGATTATTTGATTGTAACTCTTTAAAGAAGGCTCAAACGTAATTTCGTTATTCTTGATTTTTGACTTATTTTGACTTCATCAATTCATTCTCCAGAGATCGGGCGTGACTTATGATACACCCTGTATATCCCCAATGATACAAATTATGAAATATCGCTTAAGCCGATTGCTTTATTAAAAAAAACCATGTATCATAAAATAAATGCTCACCCTGGTGAAAAACAAAGCCGA
This sequence comes from Aphaenogaster floridana, assembly GCA_003063835.1. Classification (NCBI taxonomy): domain Eukaryota; kingdom Metazoa; phylum Arthropoda; class Insecta; order Hymenoptera; family Formicidae; genus Aphaenogaster; species Aphaenogaster floridana. The sequence goes on from NJRP01000046.1 coordinate 289,417, forward strand.
AAGCCAATCGATTTGCCTTTATCCCTTGCCTTTATCCCTCTTTGAGGACATAAATCGACCGCGTCGTTGTGTTTAGTGTCAAGTTTTATAGCGATCATTTGTAAAGATTGAAACCGTATTGCAGCAACAGTTAACTTTTATATCGCTATCTTTTAAGACAACAGTTTTTCTCGTGATACAAACGACAGAAAGGAAATAAATAGCATCGGAGTTTTGACTTGCGTCACTTCTTATTTAATTGTATTTTCTTGATACTTCAGCTCCGAGAACAAAGTTGGTGTCGGTCTTCAATCGGATTGCGATTGTATTGAATTATATTGTTCGTGTCTCGAGAAATGAAATTCCATTGGTTCCGATTATCTTTTATTTCCATCAATTTACCGTCTATTTCGCGCAATTATTAATGTAATACGTAAAAAGGGGTCGCAGGGGAGTGACGATGAAGAGCGGTCGATTAAATGTTTATCAATCTCTTCCGCTCGCGATGAGCTTTTTTCGCGATGCTGGTAAATTAAGATCACGTCTGAGCTGGTTATTGTCCCGACGGATACTGCTCCCAACTAGAGACGAGCTCGTTTCATTTCCATATCCGTTTCCGCGGAGGAATGCCGCTTATTTATTCATCCGAAAGAATTGCATCTGCAATATCAAGTTATGCGCTGCCACGTTTGTACGGAGCGCGAAAGGGCCCGCGTCGTCATCGCGCCGCGGCCGTCTATCTGTATCCCTGCTGGCTGTGTACGCGTCCGTACATTTAAATTCTTGGAATATTCCCCATTGTTCTCTCCACGTCCGACGTGTCTCGGCTTTCGTTACTTTCATCGCTGGAAAAGTAATTTCTCTCAATTTTTTGCAACAGCGCACTGAAACTGTATGCATGATATTTCCGCGCGCTCGGTTATCGCTCGAGTTTATGTCTTGCGTAGGCGTCAGTCGATATAAAATTATTATATTTTACGAAATATAATACTACGATTTCACAAATTGGCGAAAGTAATTATCGCTTATTACAATCGATTGTGAAAAATCGTTTCTAATAGAGTACAGTAATTTTACAAAAGAGCAACGGAAATGCAATTTCCTAAAGTCAACACGCTGACGTATTTAAAAATTTAGTTAAATACAAATCTGAATGTAATTATGTTGGACCATTAAAAAAATAATTACATAGGACGCTCTCTCTCTCTCTTTCAAGCATCATGATAATGCAGCCAAAAATTTTGATATTCTAGCAACCAGCTTGAGCGGATTATAATTATATATTTCGATGGTCCAACATAATTATTTTCAAATCTGTACCTCCTAGTTAAAAGTTTATATATTTCAGCAAAATCGTTCTTTCCGTGAAGATTTCGCTATAATGACGCCTGATAGTCGTCACTGTCCGTCTTTCCCATCATCTCGTCAACGCAAGAAAAACTCGATCGCGTTTCTCTCGTAACTATCGAGCTTAACGATGGGGAGAGGCAGCGGATTTCCTTGGTATCGATGACCGGACGGTCGCTGTTAACGAATGTATACAGTTACGATAATAAGAGTCTATCCCGTGCGGATGCACGCCGGTGCTTCCGACAGTTCTATCCAGCGCGATATTAATGGGCGGATTTCTGTATCGCGAGAGTGCCTGAAGCTGCGGAGACCGGCGACAGGTGCGACTAATTGTCCGCGAGAGTTGCCCGCCTCGATAATCTTGCCCCTCTTCCGGTAGTAGACATTCACGGAGAAACGTCTGCTCTCCTGCACTTCTATTTCACGAAACTAATATTAGATGATGACTGGAAATGAATACTACCCAGACGGTGTATATTTAAATCTATATATATAGTACCTAGTAGTTTATAGATATATTTATCTCCAAAATTAATATTTGAAATTGCTGAAACTAAATAGTTGTTATTACTTTGTAATAAATGAATGGATATGTATATATGTCCATTCACATCTAATATTCATTTCAATACATCCATTTGGCACTTAGTATCAATCTATAAATGTAAGAGATATAAATATGAAAAACGCCAATTATTATTATTGTATAAATGTAAGATTAGATACTCGTATTATTCGGACAATGTCTAAGACTACTTATTCAAATTACAATAAAAATTATTATCCTCCTCTATATTACGAGAAAGATAAGTAAGTATTTTCATAATTTCATTCAATTATCATATAGGATGACAATAAGGAAATTGCTGAAATTAAATAGTTGTCACTTTGTTATAAATGAATAGATGTATACATGCCCAATCACATCTAATATTCATTTCAATACATCCATTTGGCATCTAGTGTCAATCTACAGATGTAAGATTAGATATTATTCAGCCAATTAAATCGAAAACTACATGTATCAACATTATTGTTATATATTATATATTACTATAAATTATTATCTTCCTCTCTATATTACGAGAAAGAAAAGTAAATATTTTGGTGTTTCTATATTTCCTTGTCAAATTTAGTTTTCGAGCAGAAATTCAGTAAACGGAAAATACGAAATATCGAGAAAACTCGCGAGATTAGCATTGCCGAGATGAAAACTCCTCTCCCCTCTTCGACATATCCCGGAGCTCTTATCCCGTATCGAGAAATTGATTTTGTTCGGGCCAGAGGGAAGTACGCCATGAATCTAATTTCCTGATCCGCGCGGCACAGTCGATCGGTCGAGCTTACTGCAAATGAAGTCGCGACTTCGCTGCCGATCTTCCTGTAGTCGATCCGATAAATATTCAGCGCGGGCACTAATTATGCAAAAGCGAAGTATTCGGTGGCTGACTCCGCTTTAATTCCGAGGCATAGTTCTAGGAAACAGAGAGAGACAGAGGGTAAGAGTGAGCGCTCGCGGAATTTGAATTTCAAAATTGCGGCCGAGGGCGACCGTGTCCGAGCCATTTGGGACAATTAAAGCCGCGTTAATTTGTAAGTGCTCACACATGCGCACACGCACATCGTATCATACTCAATATGTTTCCGATTCGCGCGAATAAATCTATTTAACAATTTTTGTGAACTGTGATACGTTACAGAATTCGTTCCCTCTCTTCGTGAAAATGTCGCGTATGAAATCAACTTCAACAATTTCGAGTAGGAAATTATATTTTTTTATTCTATTAAATGTATAATGCACGAAGTACAGGTTGATAATCCGGATATATTTAATGTACGAGGTCTGTCAATAAAGTAATGAGACTGATTTTTTCCCGCCTGTTGTGGCAATCTTGCAGCCTTCTATCACAGACTATATTTCACATTGGTCCTTCCCCCACCACAACTCCAACTTGCAATCTCTTAATCTAAAGTAGCTGATTGATTAATGAAGACGTGCGTGTGCTCCTCGTCACGAAAATGGAATCGCGGAATATCATTATAAAGAAATATCAATACCATTATCAATACCATTTTAAGAAATTCTCGAAAGACTTTGAAAACAGGTAAGGAGGCTGCGGCAGCACTGAAATGCCCTTGGACATCAAAAACTGCCCTACAGACAGTGCAGTATGGGATGGCGCATTATCGTGATGGATAATCCAATTGTCAGCAATGTTTGGACGAACGCCTCCTTACCCGTTTTCGAAGTCTTTCGAGAATTTCTTTATAATGGTATTGATAATGGTATTGATATTTCTTTATAATGGTATTCCGCTATTCCATTTTCGTGACGAGGAGCACACGCACGTCTTCATTAATCAATCAGCTATTTTAGATTGATAGATTGCAGGACCGTGCAAGTGGGGGAAGGACCAACGTGAAATATAGTCTGTGATAGAAGGCTGCAGGATTGCCACAACAGGCGGGAAAAAATCAGTCTCATTACTTTATTGACAGACCTCGTACATATTACTTTATTTCGTGTATTATTTTCGCATATTTATATTTCTGCACGTAAAATTTACTCCGTTTTATCGATTCGTTAGTTAATCCTTTTACGCGCAGGTGCACCGTCTTCTTGACGAACCACTGGTTGGATTAAGCGTCTCTAAGCTCGACTTGACGATAAATGGTCGTGACTTTGCACGTACGTGGATCGTAACGGTATTCGTGCCGCATGGCGGATATGCGGGCTGCGTTTGCGATAATCATGACCCGTCATTTGTTTCATTTCTTTGGTGCGATTATGCGATCGAACCTTCGAAAGGCACCTGGTAAAAACATTAAAATATAGACCGACAGTGTAATTCACCGTATTATTATAGTAGGTTTTACTAGCACTTGCCTCAAATAAAATTACGCCGACTTGACTAAAATTTAAAAAATTACACTAATAAACTGAAATTCGTGTTTGTTGTTGCGGTACTTCAGCATAATGGCTCAATAAATTCTTACGCAACGCTCTCAGTAAATTCGAGATAATTTGACTTAAAATATTGCGTCTGCGTTTGCATCTACGCGAGGTAAACGATATTCATTCTGGGGAGAGGAAAGAATGGGCAATAGCGCCTTGCATTCTCCACTTCTTTTACTGCTATTTTTAATACTAAATATGCGATGTGCTTCTTCGTTATCAACAAAACTTGCTGCATAATTTCTGTGTTCTATTTTTCCTAGCAAAAATTTCAATTTAAATCAAAATTTCCTCAAGCTCTTGACAAGCAGATTAGATTACTCCCTAGATTAGATCGAACCTTTTAATTGATCGCGGCAAAAATACCTACGTGATATAACGGCGTGAATTTTTGAAAAAATCGGGCATGATTTTTTGGTATCGTACGTGTAAGCAGCTTTTGCTGCATATACGAATGTACGACCATGACTCATGGTGTCCTCGGTACACCGCATTGCGGAAATCACGGGGAGAATGGCAGTTAGTCCCTCAGGCTTGCAGGATTAGATAGCGCTTAAGCCTGACTTACGCGGGGTCTTCGAGAGCAGCCTGACAGTGAGTAACAGTTCGGCGCATTTTCTAAGGAATCGCGCGCAGCGCAACGGCGAGAATAAATCGTTGCTGTTTCGCCGTAATTAATCGCACCGGCACCAGTGAAATATCGTCTTCGTTAAATTATCGCGAGAATTCATTGCCCGGCGATCTGCCGTAAATTAACGTCATTACGGCATAATAGCGATCCGATTGAAATAATTCCACGACGACGAAGAATCCTTCTTTATTCGCTTCGGAAAGATTGTGCGAGGATTGCAATGGCATTGTATAATCCTTATTAAATTATCGCGAGAAGATTCATTGCTCGGCAATTTGTCGCAAATTAATGCAAATTGGAATGTAATAGCAATCGATTTCAGATAATTCCGCAATGAAAAATCCATTCACGATCTTTGAATTAAGTCTTTATTAAATTATTCCAAAAATTATTTCCTGACTTATCGGAAATGAAGAAAAAATTAAGACTCTTAAACACTTTTGTAATTTAAAAAATTCTTATTTAGTTTATTTAAAGAAAACATTACAAGAAATTGGAATTACACGAAAATGGTTATTTCGTTACGTTAATATTATCTTTCGGATATTCGACATTAATCCTTATTTATTTGATGGAAACTGATGTAAACTGATTAACGTATATTTGCCGTAACATCTTCCTTCATAAATATCGATACGATAATGTATTTTGATTCAATGCTTTTCGCGACGAAACGTGTGACCGCGATGAAAAATTGTGAAACAACCGTTTCTTTTTTTGTATATTCATTTGCATACCGAGCGGAGAAATGCGAATAAAATCGGATTTAGGATTCCATCAGAAATTCCACACTCGAAACTTTCCAACGAAAACCATATTAAATTGCACCATTTCGAGAGACGCTCCGAATGTACGATAAAATAGACGCGCGTCGGAGGTAATATTGCTCTGTTAAACCGATTTGAGGTCGTTGTTTGAAGTGGCAAACGAAGATATCAAACGCAGAAACGATACATGAATTTTAAATGCAATATTCGATTCGCTACAAGATTCGCTAAATACGAATAAGAACACAGATATTTCAGAATATATTCCTTCTCCAATTTCGACTTAATATTAACAAAGGTGGTATTACTTATACTCAAATCAAATTATATGCAGCTTTTCATAAAGGACCGTTGATCTTTGAGATTTCTGTCGACACGTGCTAGAAATTCGCGAAATTCGCGACGTAGTAAAATCAACTTCAATGACGAATCGGATATTATCCAGCGACAAATTTGTCCACATTGTTACGAAACTTCCTTCGCATGTAATTTCATTGTGCATCATATATACACCGGAAGTGTACAGAAGCGCCGCGTGGAATAACAAGAGAATTAATCACAGTCATATTTTGACGTCTCGCATACGCGCTAAGTAAACAAACTTAGTCGAGCAATTTTAATGAAGATAAATTGCGAGCCTGCGCGCAACCCTTCAATAGCCAAGATAAATCGCATTTTCTTGGGCGACTGAATAGAATGATAGATTCTGCATCCCGGCCGAAGAAAATGGCATTATCTTCCCGCAAAATAATTTTCTTTACATTCCTTTTTTCGTATTACTCAAGAATAACTCTCTGATAGTAGTTCCAAGCATCCTAAGCAATAAATTGCTTGCTACGAAACAGATCGGTTTTATTTTCATATGTTTTCAAGAATTATTTAAAATTAAGAATACTCTTCTAATTTTTATTTAGTAATTAAATCTATTCAACACACATTAAAATAATACGATAAATATATTTTCTCTGTATTAATTGTTATCATATTTAGCGATTTGCAGAGATATTTATTATTATATTTACAATTATATATATATAATTGTAACTAAAGGAAGAAGAATTCTGAAATATAATTAAATCCCGATTTAAAGATATTCCATTTACAAGTTCAAAATGATATTCGTAACATTTATCTTCCCCACATCCCTCATCTCTTTCTCGTGTTACTGCGAGAGTCGCGATCTGTAATCATCAGCCTCACAGAGCACGTCGTAGCAGCCCATAACATAATTCATAACCTGATGATTAAGATTTAAGGAATGTAATTATGATGTAAAGCTGATGTCGAGGTGACCGGCTGAGAGAAGATACGCTTTTGCGAAAACATATTTTCGCACCGTGTCGTCATTAAATAAACTAACAGAAACAACTGTACAGTTTCTGTACGGTACAGTCTGTACCCGTGCGAGGATTTTAAATTCCGAGGGTTTTTAAAAAATTCATTAAAATATAATCGGCACCGTGTCGGTGAAATTATCTCGCGTCATTTCTCTCGAGAGTCCACGCGTTGCCACGGTCGGTCGATTACTCGAGCCGAAGAAGGGCGCCGGTGAAAGAGCGAGAGATATAGAGGACGTACACAAATTTAATTAAAAATTAAGTCGGAGAGCTTAAAGGCTACGACGGGAATTTTGTAGCAGCCTCTTTCATCCGAACGTCCTGACTCTTGCTCTACCGGCATTTTCCGGTAGGAGGATCTCCTACTCGGAGAGACAAGCAGGAAAATACGCGAGCAAGAGGAACGTCCGGTAGACGGCAATAAATCGTAGCAAAGTATCGGCTTACACGCACCAACGAGGAGAAGAGGCCCGCAGAAGATCGTACGTTTATATTCGCTTTGCGGAAACAAACCGTGTGCTCCGTGTGAAGGATGTTATCGAAACACCGGAATGTACACGTCAGTCGCGTATATTCAGCGTGCTCGCGGTGAATAAGAATTTACGATTTCCGATATGTCGAAATATCGTTCAAGCAGTGATTTGAAACTGATACCTTTTTGTAGCGAAAATTATATCCAGATCCGTAATTTACCAACTTCGATGTTATTCATCACGCGCATTTAATTTAATCAATCAGCAATAATACGTAAACGTCAGCCTATTTGTCGAGATCAATTCCAACCGCAAAAAGATTAAAATGTCGAGGATTTTCGCGACGAATACTGGAAACTGCGGTTACATCTAAAACTTCATATGTATGAAAACGCGGGAGATGAAGAAACGAACGGGCGACCGATCAATTTGGTTGCGAGTTTCACTCACCTTCCTGCTCGATCACGAAGATCTGATAGTCGATCTGCTGGCGCAACAGGATCGGATGCAGATTGTAGAGAAGGGTCTGCAGGTGCTGCGGTCGATCGCGAAATGGAATGATTATAGCGACGCGATGCCTGGCGACGCAGTCCGCGGGCCGACCTGTGCCGCCCGCCTTCACCTCCATGAATGACCTCTCCATCTCGGACAACGGTGGCGGTGATTTACTAACGACCACCGGTCCAACTGGAAACAGAAGTGATAGGAGATTGAAGAGGCGAAAATAATTCGAGAAGCGCGAAGGGAAAAAAGTATCCAAAATATTGAAATTTATATTTCACTTTATTTATCGGATGGATTGAATTTATAATGTTTGTTGTTTCCACGAAAATAAAAATAAAATGTTATCGCTTTAACGATTTCTAATACGAATATCGATTACTAATAAATTTTCTATATCTCTATTTTTGATACCAATTTTTTCACTTACCCAAATTCGGTGGGATAAGGGGACACCGTGGCATCGTCGCGTTGCTGGTCGCGTTTGCCACCGGAAGTTCTCGTGTGGTTCCACCGTTGACGACCAAGTTTCTGATCGGCACCGGCTCGGATCTCGACGAATTCGAGAGGCCCTTGGCCAGTATTGAGAGTATTGTCGTCGAGGATACATTGCCACCCGCGGCTAAACTTGGTATAACGGTTGGTTGACCATATATGATCAAGCCGCGTGGATGGGTCCTATACGAGCGATCAGCGTATCTATAACATAAAAAAAGGAATAAGAAATATCAGAATACGTGTAAACGCGTTAAAAATTAGATTGAAAAAATTTACACAACGCAAATCAGGTGATGACATTCCGCGCGAAAATGACTGATTATCGGTGCAATCTTTGTAAGTACGGCGAAAACATTTGCATGATTAACACTTGATATAGATGAACACAGCTTTACTTCCTTCTGCGCGCCTTTGGCGTCACGTATAATCTGATATTAAACGTAAAGCCGTATTAGTGCTAATTGGCGATCGATTTACATTAGCGATTCCAAAGTTAATGTCGAGCTCGCGTGGATATCGCTTCCCGCATAACACGTATGCATCTGGGAGCCAATTATTATCTATTGATTGCACATCGCGGTAGCTACACACAGCTATTACAAGGCTGACTGTGCAACACCTCTGTAATTCAGAGAGAACGATGTCCAGCGATTAGAGGACCGATCGACCGTCTAATCGCGACAGAGATTCGTGCTTCGAAGAACAGAACTTCTAACTTAATCGAGTACAGCAATAGCCATTGATTACATTCAAACTGCTTCCCAAAACGAACCACGTTTATTCTCAAGGGGATTGCAGAATATATGAATTCATTTGTGCTTTCTGCGCTCTCAGAAAAAATCCTCCTTTAAAAACAATCCTTTGGCTATCTCTAATTTTATTATACATGGTGTTCATTTGAAAACTTTCCACCTCAATATCTTTTAAAGTATGTACGAAAAAATGTTTCCAACAAAAGTTGTAGGATTTCGAGGGGGACATCTTATGATGGACACATGTTTTTTCTAGGTGGAGGTGTTTCTGAGATTTTGATGTGATCTTTGTTTTTTTAAATAAAATCATATGATTTTCTTTATATAATTTAATTCCTTCAGATTTGGCATATAAAAATATTAAGGTTTAATATTAAGAATTATCAAAGAATCAATAGTTTGCGAAATATTTTATATTTTATTCTGGTATATTTTGACATGAAATCTAAAATATCTTGTAAACTATTCATTTTTTGATAACTGTACCTAAATACTTTTATGCGTAGAAAGGGGGATGAATCAATTGATGTGAGGAAAACACATATGGTTACTTTTCAAAAAAATTATGCAATTTGTATTGTGCAGTTACATATTTTTTTGAAAAGCAACCATGTGTTTTTCTCACATCAATTGATTCATCCTACTATTCTACGCATAAAAGTATTAAAATACAGTTATCAAAAAATGAATAGTTTACAAGATATTTTATATATTTCATGTTAAAATATACCAGAATAAAGTATAAAATATCTCGCAAACTATTAATTTTTGATAACTCTACCTTAATACTTTTATGCCAAATAACTGGAGGAATTGAATTATACATATACAGAAAATCATATAGGTATAAAAATTAGGCAAATGAGAGTACAGCGCGGAACTCGGTGCGCAAAGAATTCAACAAATATAGTTACATTCTTTAGTATATGTACTGCCGAAGCAAGTACGATTTTTATAATTGTTAAATATTTGATGTGACTACGAATTTTTGTGATATTATTTCGGAATGTCTTTGCGCTCGTGATTTGCTGGGTGAGTCACAGCCTTTTAATTTTTATTCTTTTCTATTGAATCAGTGTTTTTCTAACTTATTAAAACCGTTACTTTATAAAATTTAGACCTCAGTCACTAAATTTTAATTTTCACCTGCCTATCCAACCATGGTTGATGATTAGAATTGACAGAGGAATGTTGGCTTGTCTTGTGGATCTGTGAGCGTAAAATACGTCGTCCCGAATTTCTGTATTGCTGAAGATGGCTCTAAATGAAGCCGAAATGTACGAATTAACAATATATTTTTAATTTAAAGAATGTAACTATATTTGTTGAATTCTTTGCGCACCGAGTTCCGCGCTGTACTCTCATTTGCCTAATTTTTATACCTATATTTTAATTTCGCGAGAGTCCTTTTATACTTAACTTAAAGAAAATCATATAATTCCATTTCAAAAAACAAAGGTCACATTAAAATCTCAGGAACACCTCCACCTAGAAAAAACATATGTCCATCATAAAATGTCCCATTCGAAATCCTAAAACTTTTGTTTAAAACATTTTTGTGTACAACGCACAGTTATAAGATATTGAGGTGGAAAGTTTTTAAATGAACACACCCTGTATATAAAAATAATAAAATAATAAAGTACATTTCACCAATTTATACTATCGAACATGAATAATAACGTACGAACAAATTAAAGTATTTCCATGTATAATATAAGAGAAACAAATTCATACGATTTCTCACTGCTAAAAAGTTATAATTCAATATTACTATAGTAAAAAAATAAAAACTTCAATTTAATCTATGTTAAATAAAATTTCAAAAAACATTAAATATTCACTTATAAACAAAAGCTAATTCTGTAAAATATTACTACTTTGGATACATGACTTATGATTACTAAATTTTTAATAAAATCCTGACCCCACCGCGCAAAATTTAAGTTAAATCTTTGACTAAAACAAGTAAAAACTTATAAGAATAAAAAAAATTTGCTCAGTTAAAAAAACTTAGTAAAATATCCGTGGATGCAGTTAAGATGATCTCAGGAACTGACAAAGTCAAATTCAATAAAGTTAATGCCATTAAAGCTGTATTAAATCGTGGAAAGTCAGGAAGACGATGATACATCCTGTGGAACGACTTGCTCGCAGAATCTCTGAGAATTAAACCGGATGCCAACCCATCCGGCCGCGTTTCCCTTGCTCATCTCGCAAAAATTTCCCGACCTCTCTACCTCGGTGTAGAGACGCAGGAAATTTGATGCGGCGACACGGCCTCGAACTTTAAAAGCAATTTTCTCGTGCCGCGAGCGTTTACTGCACCTTTGCACCAGTTTTTACCTTATTTCTAGGTCTAGGACGAGACTATATATCTTCTAAATCAATTGTGACAGCAGTTTGCTTGAGTTCTACATAAATTATTTGAGAGTATTCGAAAGCTAAACGTCTTTAAAAGAATAAAATTCTATGCTGTTACATCATCATGAAATTCGCTTATAAAATCATAAACTAGAAAAGCCTAAAGCCGAAACCTTAGAATTTTAAAGACAACTTTTCCTAGTAATTCTACGCTTGAAGAAAATCGATATTGCTATGTATAATCGTGATTCTACCACATTAAAAATAAAACCATCTTAATTCCATTTAAGATATATTAATTGTAAAGATAATAAAAAATATCTGAATTTTGGTACATCTACTTCTTCAACTATAAATTCTGTTCAAGATTTTTCATTTTCCATCATTCATTTTCACGTTCCCCTGTGAAGATAGACTAATTTTTTCAGCAAATTGCCTCAATTCTTTTACGACAATCCTTAAAATCGAAAATCGAACGAATGAAACACGTCGAGTTTCCCGAACCCGTTACCACTTTTGCGTTCTAATTCACTTAAGGTTTTACGACGGACCAAAGGACACGGCAAGAAATTACGACGGACTTGATCCATGCAAGACGACCTCTCCTCTCCGGTTGCCTCCTGAATCAGGAGTCCTGATGCGCTTCGTTCGTCTCTCTCCTCTCGCAACGAGAGCGTCAGCAAATTTCCCGAGTTTACGAGCCGGTCCGCTTGCAGTTGCAATTTCCGGGACTGCCGCCGGCCACCGCTGCGACTGCAATCCGCAATCTAACGTCCTACCCTTCCTCTTTCAAGCACATGCAACGGATAGGTCGCTACGTGCAAAATCATGAGGCAGCGCGCTCACCGTATTCCTAGTGTCTGTGACAAAGGCCCGCGATAAGCTAAATAGGGAATCAAGCGCGCGACACTGTGGTTTTAGTACATTAAAGCTCGGGACACCATTCGCCGCAGCTAGCATCAAAGTGTCGAAGCAAGAAAATTACGCGAAATTAAGAGAGATTAAAATTTCTCTTTGCAATAAACTCTGAATGCGCACACACATCGAAAATTTTACAGACGTCGGAATTTTCAGTGTAACAGAACATATTTAAAAGATCGTGCAATTTCAAAAAGAGTTCTCAATTGTACATACTTTTATGTAGTAATATAAAAAAAATTAATAAAATGCGTGAAAGATATAACGCGTATTAAACATATACTGGAATAAGAATGAAGTAAAACAGAATAGAAATAAGAACAGAATAATGCGAAATGCAATTATATCGCGTTCACTTTGATTTTATACGGTTGATTTTTATTTCATATTAAAAGGAAAAACTAGATCATGAGAGGATATTGCGCATCAGATCGACAATGCGTGATAATAGTTTGGCCAATCCAAGTAGATCAATGGCGTGGTAAACGATGGTCGTATCCGTCGCTGCGCTGTTTGCTTCGCGTCACTTATTTTCATTATTTTCGCCGCGGCGTAACTTCGCTTTTGAGCGAGCAAAGTTTAGACTGCGGTTCGCTTGCGGAACGATTACATGAAAACCGACGAAGTTACCGGCCGCTATGTAGATCGGTTCTCACGAGAAGGTATCTCGCGATAAGGGCCGATGCGAAAGTTGCGGCAGGTGTGTGCAGGTGGATTCTATTTGCATGCCACATTCTCTCGACGTTACACCGTCGGCGAGCCTGTTTACGAAGATTTTTGAAGTCGAGATAGAATCACCTCCGCAATCTCGCGTGACGAGAAAATTTACAATCTAATAGAACTTGGTGCAAAACAGAGCAGACTGCATCAGAATCAACCAGAGTTGAGAAGTATTACTTGTAACGCTGTTACTGTACCGTTACTTTTTTTTAGTAACAATTTTATAATGACTGAAAATAAGTAACAGATAACTGTTTCTAAAAATGAGGAACCGGTAATGGTAACGAGTTACTTTTCAAAAGTGATTTTCCCAACCCTGGCGTTACCGTTATAAAAAAAATGTAATGTCATTATCAAATCGTTACTAAAAAAGTAACAGTAACGCGTTACTTCCCAACCTTGGAGTCCTTTAAGTAAAAATTATAGAAATAAATAGCAATATATTGTAAATATAATAATTTATATGTACATAAAAAGATTGATTTTATGTATATATGCAGAGTGGCCCACGGTAAGCTTTAACAAGTTTATAACTCGAAATTTACTTAATCGATTATAATAAAATTCATAGAATGTCGATTTCGTTGAGGGGGTATCAAAATGGTACAATCAAGTCTCTCCGCGACTCTCTTCATGGGAGGGCAACTTTGAGATTTTTATTGGAATCCTGTATAAGAAGGTATATTTTTAGATTTCGAGTTATAAACTTGTTAAGGTTAAGGTTCATATGGGCCACTCTGTATAAGTTACCTGATATCTGATCATGTTATCTCCTCCTCTTAATCGCAAGATTCGCAAGCAATAATTATGTTACAAATTTCAGACCGATAGCGAGTCCGTAACGATTCTATAACTCACACAAATATGCCTCTATCTATCCCAGCTGCGAAATAGTTTTGATGCCTCGTGATATTTCGGGAAGGTGGAGAACGCCGGTGGTATCGAGCGTCATCTCGAATTTAATTAAATCCGCCTCGTACCGCCTTGCGCATCCGTTTGGATCGGACAGGCTGGAGGCGCACTTCTAGAGAAACGGGCAAGAGCGACTAACGATTCAGTTGATTGCGAGACTTAAGAGAACTCGACGACGCTCATGATGACGATGAAACTCGCGTCGACGACAAACAATCTAAACGATCAAACGAACGAGCAGTTTAAACCGCGTGCTAGAATTCGAAACGCGTGTTCGATGCTCTCTGGGATTAGTTTGTCCCTGAAGTGTATATAATCTAAAAAGAGGCAGCAATGCGTAAGTATCAGCAATTCGTAAAATAACGAGATTTGAGAAGATCCATGAATTTAAAAGTTCTTCAATTAAACGTGTTGATATATTAAAGAATAAAATATAATATTAAAGCATCTAGAATAATTTATCGGCAATTGACAAATAAATACATTTAACGATTTAACCCTCAAACACCGCACTTCGGCGCCACCTTCAAACACATCACATGGGTGAGCCTAACCCAACGACTTGTTTGCTCATAACTCGGGATCTACATCAATTTAAGTTTCTTTTTTTTTAATCGATACCCCAGAAGGTAAGGAAAAAGAATATATAGGTAAGAATTCCCGAAATTTATAGCGACTTAAGATATTTTGAGAAAAACAAAAACAAAATTTTGGAAATTGTGAAAAAATTGGGTTACCGTAACCCACAGATGAGTTTAAGGGTTAAATCAACTTTGATTTATTAATGTTTATTAATTCAGCAATAAGCAAAATAAAAGCATCTAACAGTAATTTTGTCATACTTTTAAAAGATATAAAATTAAATATTGTATAATACATTAATATTAAATATAAAAATAAAAACATATTAAATATTAAAATTAAAATTATTATGATGTTCGCGTTAATATCCAATCATGAATTTGAAGAAAATAACTATTACTGTAATTATTTACATACAGGTACTTATGAGATTCAATATAATAATCACAGTTGAGATTAAGAAGAACAGAATGAGGATGGAACAGTTTGCGAATGCATCTTCTCTGTGTATAGCTATAAGGAAGTCCCGATCCGTGGGACTTGGGCGGAATTCCTGTCACGTTCGGAACGGCATAAATCTGACGTGACTCATCCGGGCCGTCGATATGGGATCGGCCACATGCACCACCTGGCACAGAAATACTTTACTGGCTATGCAGCAGCCGAATCGGAATCCACAAAAATCTTTCCCCCTCGCTACAGAGCGGCGTGGAAGATATCCTCGCAATGAAGCGGGCACGCGGAAAACGGCACGGAGCTCACGGAAGCTAGGCGAAGCTCGTCGATACGTAAAGATATATTTCTCGATACGTGACAGGGGTTTTTAAAAGCGACGCACGATCGACGCGACTGGTTATCACCTGACGACGAAATCATGAGAAAAGCACGGGTATTTTCAGAGTATCGAGTGCTTTCATCGAAGGATGAACAGAAAACATGTGTGCTTATCGAAAATAAAGCTTTTTCTCATATTAATATTATCATATATTGCGATACAGTATAATCTAATTAAACTCTACAAGAGTAATTTATTTTAATAAATGGATGAAGTTGAAACCATTTATTCACGGTTCTGAATTGACATATATTAATTCATTAACAATAAAATTATTATTAGCTGGTTATTTGCTTTTAAGCTTGACTGGACTTTTATCTCAATAGAAATGAAAAATCAGTCCCGTAAACAATTGCTTATAAAATCTTTAATGGCGAAGTTAAGAAGAATTATCTCGACAGATGGTGATTTCCCGTCAAATTTTCCTCGGGGATAAATCGCCGATCGCGTCTGTCAAGGGACGCTTACGGTTGACAAGATATCCGATAACGACGGGACCCTGTCTTCGATAAAATCCATCTCTCGTATCGGGTGAAGTTTCCCGTGCCACTTATATATCGGTTTCGATAATTTCAATTTTTTCGAATTTAGGCGGATATCGAAGTGGAACGCGAAAACTTTTGACGATGATGCATTTTTAACGCCGAGACGACGACGCCCTGGCTCACGCTTTCCGGAAGAAGCAACGGGAAAGGAAGGAAGTAAGTAAGGAAGGAATGACGAACTCGAGAGTCCTCGGGGACGTCGAGGTCGTCAAAGCGCGAGGAAACTCCACATCGATCGACAATGTCGCGCACGGAAATGTCCGTTAAAAGTTTGACAGGATCTCATGCTCAGAGTCTCGCCGCAAAGTGGAATTTCAGAAAGCAGAGATGCAATAGGATAGGAAAAAAGTGATGTTTCTGGACGCACCGAATAAGGTTTAAATTATTTACATATGATCTCTCTTTATAATTTTCAAAAGTACAACGAAATGGATAGAGATAATGTTAACAATACTATTATTCCTACACATAAGAGCTTATTGTATAAATTTTGCTTTTAAGATAAAAAAGATTCTAGATGTGTTTCTACTTTGAGTGGAAGACGACTACTGCACGAAGAAGAAAAAATTGATCCTGTCGGCCTTCAATAACAGCGAGTCAATGTTCGAGACATGATCAAATGAAGTTATTTACGGTGTAATAGAGTTAATAGAGAACGTGATAGAAATAGGACTTAATATTAAGAAAAAAGGGTCTCGCATAGAGAAAATATCTTTATTTCGGTGATACTACAATTAGATCTTTTGCAGAGATATATGAGTCATTTTTTCGTCTCCTGTTGCTTTAATTAATTAAATTATAGTTGAATTAATTTTATATAATTAAATATTATTAAATATTTTTAAATATATTATTTTATATTATTAAATATTATTTTATTTTTAATTAAATTAAATAAAAATATCTGTCTTTCTCTCTATATTATCTACAAGCACGAGATTTAATTTATGAGAGACAATATCTCTTCATTTTTATCAATATATACATAAAGCTACATTTTGCCCCTAACTCTATCGAAAACTCAGTCAATAAAAAGAACGGTGACAGCACGTTGGTTCAAATGTTAACATATTTGCAGTTTTAATTTAAATCTGCGCGTGACAGAACTCGGAAATTTCATGTCTCGAAGGAAAGTCACGTAGCGGAGCATGTCTGATCCGATGTCTGATATTCTCCGATGGCGATATAACATAGACGATCAAGACAGCTAAATCCGACGGCGTGACGAGACTGCACGCTCGCATAACTCGGTGAGGAATTCACTAGGGAATATTCTTGACTTCCGGTATCCCCGGAGCATTCGTCCAATGGGACAGTGTGACATGAAGATATACTGAATAAATGATCTCTTACTTTGGGAATCAAAAATCGATTTCGTAGAAAAACAAAATAACTCCCTAGTGGTCAAGGAATAATGATAGATGATTGTTAGAGGCTTTGTATAATTCACGCGCGTAGCCAATCTATAAGCGAACATAAACACTTCGCTAATAATTCATAATCCACTGTTCGAGCTCACTGAAATGCCGAGACATGCATTCACATTGTTGGACTATCTGAAGCAGCGGTTCTCAAATTCATAGAGCATATTTGCATTAAAGTGTAAAACGTTCCAAAAATATGAAGGTATTCTAATCAGAAAACTTCAGAAGAACTTTTATCAGAAAACAAGAAGGTAAAAAAATCTTTGGTTTAAAATATTCTTCAATTCGATATTCTAATAAGCCGCAAATGCCTAAAATGTTATTAAAAATGTAAGAGGTTACACCCCATAAAATTTTTGCTAAGAAAAAACAGATTAATTTATAAAAAAATATATCGAAAATATCGTGAAAGCGATTGGTAGCGCTTTATATGATGTTCAGATAGCTACGTATTATTACGTAACAAGATCTAGATGTTATTACGCTTTAGAATTACTAATTTTTTGGAAATCACAGAATTCTTTCTTAATAAAGAGAAAATTCTTTTGTAACAGAAGAAAGTAGCGATCAGTTATTTTTAATTACATATACATATAAATATTCTTGTTACTTTCATTACACGCATAAATTTTAAATATAGGTGCGAATATTTAATACAAGATTAAATACATAAAAACCTTTCTTTTTGTTAAATATAAACGAGCACTTCCATTTTAATACGAGAACCTCTGATAAAACGCCTCGCTGTGGGCCATTAACGCGATCCGATAAGACAGATCGCATCGGGCGGTGGCATCACGGC
The DNA here is from genome assembly GCA_003063835.1 of Aphaenogaster floridana. Taxonomy (NCBI): domain Eukaryota; kingdom Metazoa; phylum Arthropoda; class Insecta; order Hymenoptera; family Formicidae; genus Aphaenogaster; species Aphaenogaster floridana. The sequence continues at coordinate 307,763 of NJRP01000046.1, forward strand.
GTAATGACATAGCCCGCTAATGCGACATGGCACCGGAACAATATCTAGCAGCTTGATTTGTAGCAACGATCGCAACAGTGTCCCGCGTTCGATCGTGTGTGCTCGCAATCGCATCCAATCTATAATTTATCCTCGCGGCTACGTATCGCCAATACGCATCGCGTCGCGAAATAAACGAGTCAATCACGGCTCGACGTTCCAATCCTGCGATGCACACCCGAGATCTAGGAGAGCCCAGTGCCATTTCTCCTCGCTAATTCGATCATCATGAAACATCTCAATTTTTCTTAATTATATTCAGTTATAAGAGATTCTCGTAACTTCTGGTAACAAAGTTTCTTCTCATCTCCTTTATTTAAAAAATAAACAGAGCGAAAAATTTCGCGATAGAAAGAAAGATAATTGAGATATAATTATGTTTACATATATAACGAGATGCAGCGAAATAACTTGCAAATTGTGCTATTACTCGATAATTACAAATGTCATGGCAATTGCGCGACAGCTTCGGTTGACAGCTGAAATTGTCAACCTCCCCCTCTCCCCTTCAATGACACTTTAATTATCGCCGGCGGTATCGATAGCGTAAGAATCGCGAAATGCGATCGGTGCGTGAAATAATTGACGAAAATGTCACGCGTCATTATTATTACTTATCATTTTGTGGCAGTTGCATTGCATACAAACTGTGTCATCGCGTAACTGCAACCCGGTGCAATTGAGCGAGTTGCGACCTGCGACAAAGGGTGACAAATTATTGTGGCCAGAGCGACGACAAAATTTTAAACTAATAGCCCAGCTCTTGCGCATTGTGTGCAGAATACAATCATAATGTTGCCAGTGGCACCGCAGTCAGCTCGTGCTAATTGAATGTAATTTTCAACGATGATGTACAACGACATCTAAAGCTGTCTGTCGCCGTGTTGTGCGCCTTTTTCACAAAATATAAAAACGTGTATTTACTTGTCTTAAATTCTTACCAGCCAGTTCGAGAAACTCGAAAATAACGAGTTATAAATTTGCTTTTTATCGCGTATTAATTGAGCATGAGTTGTAATTTCTAAATCAATCTAGATTTTCGTGTCAAGTCGTGAATTACTCGTTATTTTTTTAAATTAAATGATCGGGTCGGGAGAGCTTGATAATTCTGCAAATAGGTATCATATTTTCGTTAAAAAAAGATCGATTCCAAATTTTCAGACAGTTTGGAAAAAAATACTGTATACAAAAACAATTATAGTTTATTATACAAATCAAGACATAAACGAATTAAATAATTACAACGTGACTGTAGAGAGAGGCAACGTCAGATGTAACTCATGTCAATCATTTGAAGTAATTTGCACAGCAATGTATTTTTTGGTAGTTCGTCTTTTTTTAGCGTAAAAACCTCAACCTACATGAGAATAACCTCAAAATTACATGAGAAAGGAGCTTCCAAGTGATAATATTAAATAGATTATTCGCGTTTGGTGCGTATCATATATACACGATTGTACGAAAGGAACGTGTTTTCCTTTTGAGAGTCAGCCTTCAGTCTTGATCTGCTAAAAGGTCGCGTTACGCCAGCGGAACGTGAGCAAAAGCCACCTCCGCGTTTTCTCGCCGCACGTTCGCTGGCGTGCCGCTTTGTAATAATAACGGCGCGGCCGCTGCAACACGAAAGAGAGACGCGCCTTTCATTACGCTCGCTGCAGCTCGCGCCAAAAGCGCCTAATTGCAGAGATTAGAAACGACAGCAAAAAGAAAAGGTCACGAGAAAAGTCGCACGGAATTCCTCGGCATTCTTCACGTGCAACAACTTTGGACGGATATTTACTGTCCCTCGGGGAGCATAAATGTTTAAATACCACGTGGCCGAGAAATACGTCAACCTTAATTTAAATTTCTTTAATAAACTCGTGGACGAATATTTCTCTGTAAATATAAAATCTTGATGCAATTATTTTCATGTTATATAGTATTAAAAGCGAAAGGATTTCACAAAATAAATTTTTTCACTGCGATATTAAGATTGTACCTTAGTTCCCGAGGAAATCCCGTTTCTCCAAAATTTTAATTTTTCTTTTTAAAATTTAGCTAAAAATTTTGCGATATTTTGTTTGCAAAATCACTGTTGAATTTCTACGCCTTCGCGCGCCCTCGATCGATACCCATGGCGGCGCGAGCGACCGATTATTTCCCATTACGAAGGCTCCGTAAATCGCGCGTGTACCGGCACCCTCGTTAAGCAGCCACTTCGCCTCGTTACATAGCTAGATAATGAGATTTCCTGTGTATGTGCCGTGAGCCCCAAAGGATAAGAACCGATCCTACGCTATACATTTACTCAAACACATGCGCGGCATACAAAACATGTGGTTGTATTAAGATTTGTATGGAACGTGCTATTTCTCACTCTCCTGTACAAAATGTAAATTTAAAACGTGATGGATCAATGACTCCAAACACGGAATAGAAAAAAACTCATATCGAGCAATTATATATAAAGTTTAAAATTTGACATGACTGCAGTGATTTCGCTGTAAAGAGAGTCAGAAACATTTTCGGGAAATAGCGATAAAATAGTGACGAGATATTTTTAATTTAAAATTCATCTTTACTTCCCTCCGGATATGGAAATCGTAACTTTGATCAGATTCAATAATATTCTGCTTTTCGACAAAATAAATTTTTGTAGCGAGGCGAGTTTACACGTTTCAGTAACGTCATCAAAATCGGAGCGACTAGGCGATTGAGACGATAGGCGATGGCTGTGAATTATTAATGGTTTCAAGGGGGGAGAGAGGAGAGAGGACCTCGGATAATTTTGCAGCGAGCCGAATGTGATTACGCGGTTCGTTACACGTATCTGGCATCAATGTTACTTAACGCGGTTGGCTGCACACGCTCAAAGTATTCATCGCAACGCTGAAAATCACATTGCAGCCAGATTTGTAATAATAATAATAACAATAACAAGCAATGCACCATACGTACGCATAAAAAAACATTTCTGTAAAATTCAATCACAATTCGCGTTTTGTATTCATCCTTCCAATTATTGGTCGGCTAAACAATCCGGGGGATGGCGATTATTACGTTGGTGGACGATTCAACGATTAAATTTGCCGCGGATAAATTGAGCCAGTTGCACATAGCGACAGCGTGATTCGATCCACTCTTTTATTTGGCCGCTTCGGAAGCGTACATTTTCGCTTCATGTCATTATTCAATTTCATTTGAAACGCTATCCTCTCAACGCATTGTGACAAACGTCGCATTATCGAGGCAAAAATGCAACACGTAAAGCATTTTTTAAAAGAAATTGATTTCTATAAATCATAAATTATTTAATGCGTCCTCTTAATTTTGAAAATTTCATTTCATTGAAAAAATGATTGATGGTTGTACATATTGCTGAAGCGAGGGCTACTTATATGACAATAAAACTGTAAGGCGATGTTGTGCTGCGTAAAATTAATGATCGTGTAACCAGATTAAGCGTATTAATCTTTTTGAAGCTTATATAAAACAAGAATTCCGTTGATAAATTAGCAATTAAATCGACAATGAGAGGGTTGTAATTGTAATAAATTTAATCAGTATTAAGTGGATGCATTTAAATTGCATTAAATTAATTATACATATTGCCTTTTTATAAATTCCATTCCATTACCTCGTCCTACTTTAATAAATAAAATATAATGAGTTTGATAGCATTTCATTTATCTGTCATATTCGTTGTTAATATTATTTCAATAGCTTTCAACTTTACTTCATTAAATACAGCAAATCACAAATATGAAGAAAAAGGTTCGCTGAAAGATGAATAGAGAGCTAACAGCTTTCTGTACAATTATTCGGGAACAATCCGTCTAAAATCGTCAACAGTGCAACAGTACCGTGACTGCGAATCCGACTCAATTATCGCGGACGAGGGATCTTCCGTGAAATATCTTGCGAAACTTCGCTCGAGGAAAGTTCATGTCAACAGTGCACAGTGCAGAGGGAAGGCAGTGGTCTGTCATTTGCTCGCAGATTCGCACCCCTATTAATAATTCACGACAATACGCCAACGCGAACTCACGCAAGCGAGGCAACGAATAACGACAAGTCCACCGATTATTAAGCCGGGAATCCAACACCCGCGATTAACGCGGAATTAACGGGGACGCGTGCATCTCCCGTTGTCGCGATAATGCATGCGCGCGATGACGACGTGCGGAATTTAAGCTGCGAAATCCGCACAAATCTCGGGATGCACGCCGAGTAACTTCAAAGGCGCACTTCGCGAGATTCACATGGAACCGGAATTGGTACTTAACGCTTTGAAGACGTAGAGCGCGGATTTATCGCGAGAGATATAGCAAGTCGGAAACTCGATATGTTCGCCAAACGTTCCAAACGGCTTAACTTGCCAATTCGAGTTAGTAGATTAATAACCGGAGACGAATATAAATGTTGGAAGTTTCGAATCTACGAAATGAAATTCGTAAGTAACAACTTAAAGTAGATTATATCTAAGGTCTATCTAAAAATTCAACGAAAAGTTTGACATTTAATATTTATTTAACATATAATAAATTGTAAGACGACTTGTGTGTGTGTGTGTGTGTGTGTGTGTGTGCGTGTGCGTGCGTGGGTGTGTGTGTGTGACTGGTCATAGATGGTATTTTATTACTACGTATCAACCATACGGATTGTGGTCCTCTACGAGTATTAAATTTAATAATAATAATGCTAAAGCATCTTTAGATTCTCGCCTCTCCCCCAACACTCTCCCATCACGAAAACTGTTAAAGAATTTTGTTGCGAAAAATATTACCTCAACCTGGACCTCCCTACACTCCGGGCGGGCGTCGTACCAGTTCGACCACCGAGGCATGTGATAATATTTATCGCAACAACCGATGATGTTAAGAAAACGTATTATTTTTGTGTGACACCATTTTTCAGTCAAAGTGTATAATAACCAGAAACTTTAATATTTCTAAATCGTCAGTAAATAATTAACATATAATAAATTATAAGACAACTTGACTGGTTTAATATTTATTTAAGTTCAACGCCTAATATCCAGGCGAGAAGAATTCTAATTCCTGATCAAAGTCCAAGCATTATGTGCTTGATGTTCGATCGACATTACAATGTATAATGTCAATAAAATAATTTGTTGAATAATACGCTAATGGCCATTTCTACCAATGCAGATTAACTTTAATCTCAGTTCAACTTACTCTTTATCTTTTTCTAATTCTTAGAACTAGAAAAAGATGAAGAGTGAATTAAACTGAGATTAAAGTTAATCTGCATTGGTAGAAATGGACATAAGAGGCGATTCGTCAACGCCAACACTAGTGCCTACAGAGAAACCAAAACCGAATGGATAGAGCGGACAGATGGTCGCACAGATGGGCGCACTTACCTGGTCGCGTTGATCGTAAAGATGGTCTCGATGGAGCGACGATCGAGCACGCCGCCGCTAAGCAGATACTGGACGGCGATCAGGGCGAGGACGACGCAGGCGAGCGCCTTGAGATGGGCACGATGCCACAGTGCCACGGCTGCGGCGGCCACAGGCATTGCATGCGCGAGACACCATAACTCCCTTCTAGCCGCCGTTAGAGGAGCACCGCCGTGCACCACGAGGCACTCCTCCTTGCTGGCCGTTTCCAGTTTCAGCTGCAGCTGCAGCCCGCAGGCCAGGGACCGACCCTGCTGCAGTTCTTCTTCTCCTCCCTCGATGGGCACGAAGGGAGACTAGCCGCCTGGGGCTCCTCACTTCCGCTCACCAGGAGCATCACCCTCACAGACCCTCGCAACCGTCCCCTCGGACGAAGATGATGTCTACGCAATAGAAACGTTAGAAAATTTCGTTAGAAACTTTCTCGCTCTCTAAGGAATCTTTTCTTAATCATTATTTAATTTATTAACAATTAATATCGATATCGCTACCAATTTTTAACCCATATAAAACATTATATAAATAAATTATAAAGTCATCAATTTAATTATATCGCTAATCACTTTATCCCTAATTACAGAATTTATATAAATAGAACTTATTTCAATACTCTGGCTCATTTATTAATTACATTACATTTTATAATTTATTAACATGCCATTGATTTATTCCTTAATCGATTATTCCCAATTTTAAGATTTGCTGGAAGGAGAAAATATTTCCATGATATAAAAGATATAAGATATGTGTTTGAAATACGCGAGCTGTATTTAACATTTCTATAAAAATAAAATCTGCATAGCAGAATACCGCTGATAAAATATTATTCTTTGCACATTTAGATTCAGATTTAATTACATTGTAATTAAAATGTTCGAAAAACATTTTATTGGTTAAATCCTTTCTGTAGGATGTCAAAAAAAAATTAATGTACGTTCTCTTTCTTATGAGTAAAAAAATAATTTTAGCGCAATGCGTATAAAGACGCAAATTTTCTACGAGATCTTTCGCTTGACCTCGTCTTGAAGTTCCTAGCTAATATCACGCGGGGACCATTAACACCGTAAACTGTTAAATTTATCGCAAGCTTGGAAAAATGTAGCTTGGAAAAATGTAATAATACCGGCGGTATCGTATACCTTCCGAGAGTTACGAGCCGTGCTCGACGAAATAAAAAAGAAGTTCCCGAAGATACGGTGAATTAAAAATGCCGTATGCGAGAGTACTAAAAACGAACTTATCCGAGAACATTATAATTACATTATCAATTTTTACCGAGATGACATTGATTTCGCGACAATTTCATTATATATCCTAGCTGTTTCATCGCCTTAATATTTATGCGAAAATCGTGATATTATATCCAAATTTAAAAAAGTTAATCGATATATTTTCATTTTGAAAAGACTTAGCCCTTCATTGAATAATGTAGAATATGATTGAATCTAATTAATATAATATTTAAAAAAATTCAAAAGAAAAAAAAAGAGATAGAAAAGAGAAAATCGATTCTCTCACGAAACAGAAGTGCCATTTTTCTTTAATAGTATAGAAAATAGTGTTTCTTCAACGCAACATTAATATAAACCTGAGATGTTCGTTTGTACAAACAGCCGGTGCGGTAATATTAGCGAGACGCAGCTAAATCCGATACGTTGTCGAGGAAATCACTACATTATCGGAACTTCATCGGATCAAACTACACCAGTTACTCTACACTACGCGGACCGAAACTAATCCGAGTTTATGTGCCGGGGAGCTTCTGAATAGTCGTGTTTAACGAGTTGGCAGACTTATCGATCCGCGATGGCAGCTCACTCGATTGTTTCGGCGCAATCTTTATTATAGTAACTCGCCTATTAAAAAGTGATTACCGGCCTTCATTATCGTCATTAATACGGCTGCGATTTTGGGACCTAGTTCGTATCGCGTATATTCTCTCTCTCAAAACTCAGTTTGATTAATCTGTTGATTAATTAATTGGTAAATTTGCTAGACTATATATGAATAAACACGCGCAGGTTTCTGCGCGAATGCAGATTCGATCGCACGACTCTCAGAGCGAAATTCATTACAATGTTAGCGAGAGCGAGATCAAGGCAGAAACGGGAACTACTGCAATTGCAAATTTGGAAAGTGGAACGAAAAAGAATAAAGTTGACATGCGCGTTTTATTTGCTGTACGGTCAGTTAACAGTAATTACAGAATAAAAAGCTGAATCCTAACGATCTGTAAGCTTCATTTCCATTTTATATTCTTTACGTAAAATCAAGAACAAATAAAAATTACAATAATGTGTATTCATGTTTTCAATTATCTTTGTGTAATTATACTCCACATAAAATATTCTTTAAACAAAGCACACAAAATAGATTGATAAAACATAAATATATTTTCACTATATTTAATGAAATTGATTTAAAAAATATATAATTTGCAATATAGAATTAATAATTTAAATACAATTTATCGTTTGTTATCATTATTCAGTGATATTTTCATATTTCGTACAGCATATACTTATTATTTTCTAAGATACGTATTTGGCATAATGCATCCATTCGACTCGTTCTTTATCATAAAGCTCTTTTTCACGTATATTAACATACACGAAAGACGAATATTCATTTCGTACAGCATATACTTATTATTTAACCGAGATATTTGGCCTCGTAATGCATCCACTCGATTCGCTCTTTATCATAAAGCTCTTTTTCACGTATATTAACATACACGAAAGACGAATATTCATGTACTTCGTGCTAAGAAGGGGCTTGGAATATTGCTTCCGTCCTCTCCTTCTTGTCTTTCGCGTGCTTCGACGTTCAACAATGCTAAGGTAGGTCGTATTCTCCGTCTATTCATACCGTGCGCGCCTATGTTTAATATGCAGTCGTAATTCCAACCCTCCCCGTAATTCCCTCATCCTCTCCCTCTCTCTCTATCTCTCATTCCCTCCCTCTCTCCCTCTCGTCCTCTCTTGTTGTTACTAGCTACCCGCGCGTTATCGTCCGGCTCCACTCTAGCGTACGATATAGCGCGCCCTGATTTCTCTTTGAAAATGGACGACGGGATATTACGGTGACACTGATATGAGGAAGGATAAGATACGATCTCACGCTATTAGAAAAAACGACTGACAATGAGTGGAATCTCACGAGAGGAAAAATTAGTCAGGGATGTATTTTGATATACGAAACTGCCTATTGATCGTCGTTAATCAACGCCAATCAATATTATATACGATATTAGGCAATAAATATATTTACTATATTAACAATATTTTTTTGGAAGAGTAAAATATAATTTCTTTAATAAATATGGCGAAACGCGAAAGGAAAAAGAATTTTTCCCCATGACAATGTCTCGTTCCCCATTTAATTCTGACCAGGTTTTAACAGAATCTTGATCTTAAATATATTATCTGTAGGTATTTAATTAAATACAATTATCAGTGTTATTATGATATTATAGGCTTTTTTAATATTACGTTATGTAGAGATTAAAAAAATTTTTTGTACATACCGCGAGAAAATATGGCATCCAATTCAATATTGGTAAAAACATTAAAATCATTTTATATTGGAAACCGGCATCTAATAAATTGGCATGATATGGACGATGGCAATGGCCAAGATTAAAAATCCTACTGGACCAATCCCATTTGACAACAATGTTCTTTTTTGTCGTCACAGCGATACCCTTTTCCCGAGGGCGGGTGCGAAATGCGACACGGTGCTCCATCACCCGGAGTGGAAAACATCATTCGAAGGCGAAAAACCGCGGCTTTTCCACTTTCCGAGCTATCGGATTTTCTCGCTCGGCAGTCGTCAGGATTTCCGTACTTTTCGCGATCAAGTTGACGCGCAAGAAAGTCCCTTGTGTCCCATCTCTTTCTCTTCGTGAGGAAAGTTCATGATTGCACGTGAGAAAAAAGGCGATCAATAATTTCGAAACATACAATAAAGGGCAGGGAAACGTATCTTTGACGTTGCAGTTTCGGATAATTTCACCACCACCCTTCTATCGCTCTCTTTCGTGCCTCTGATCATTAGAGATATTTAGAAGCTCCATTTCAGTCCAGTATTTTGAATGAAATTTCATACACAATCAATAGTCAATACACAATCAAACTAAATAATTACTAAATATAAATGAGAATAGGCCAAACGTCGGTCAACCGCGGATCTTGGTGCGTAATAATAATTTTTGTGAATTCTCTGGTCATGCGAACTTGAAATTTGACGTTTATCTAACATATATATTTATTATTGCGAAGAATATCAAACCACATGCCTCGATGGTCGAATTGGTTAGGACGCCCACACGGATTGATGGGAGATCCAGGTTCGAATCCTGGTTGAGGTGTTATTTTTCGCAATAATTTCTTTACAGTTTTTTCGGGAAAGAGGGGATCTTATATATACATAGATGCTTGTTAGCATCAAAACTATTAAATTGCTCGTCAATTTAACATGTGAATTAATTCCGGCTTCATGTAAGGATTGTGTTTCAAGACCGACGAATATGCGGCGCGCAGTTCGCATGAACAGGGAATTCACAAAAATTATTATTACGCACCAAGATCCGCGGTTGACCGACATTTGACCTATTCTCATTTATATTTGATAATTTCGTCGGTTCTAATCTTATTATTATTTAAATAATTACTGCCATAATTATATATACTACCACAATCAATATCGCTTCTGCATGTGTATGTGGGTGATTGTATGATAATCGTAACTGTCGAAATATCTGATTTCTTAGCGTCCAACAACCGCCGGCTTTATTACTTTGCGAGGTGCATAAAAAAGAAAATAGCGTGAACGCGACTACTTTTGTATGCACCCGGCTATGTGCCCGCGTCATACCTTATTTACGGCCGTATGAAAATTCAAAGATCGACGATATGCACGGGTGAATTCTGCAAGAATATAAAAATGCGCCAGGCGGCGTGAGCAAACGCGTAAAAGACAGATCGTAAATTTTATGTAGCTACTCGGGATTCATCGCCATGCCGGACCATCATTGGTCACCGCGCGATAGTATCGAAGCATCGGGACTATCGTACCTAATATTACCTACAGTTACGAGCATTATATAAGCTGTATATCCTCTATTCTCTGTCTCTTCAACTTCGATTTTAGACAGGCATTGGTGTTCGCCAAAGAATTAGTACAAAACGCGTCGTGTGTAGGATCATCCGTTTGTCGTCGCGGTCGACCCGTTTTGATAAAATGCGCATTTTCCGCCGTCGCGGTATTTCATTTCCTCGTGAAACGCGCGTTCGTTGCGAGCGATCCCCTCTCTATCGGCGGGCAAAAACCGCTTGACGACGTCGCCAATCCGTCTCACCGCAAAATGCGCGATCACAGAAAGAAAAGGAGCGAAACGGAAACAAATAATAGCCCTCTCTCGCCTCGCATTTATCCCTGTCACCCGGTGACAAAACAAGCTGCTCCGAGAACAGTCATGATGACGAATCATTCGCCCCGTGACAGGAGTATCACCGCACTCAGCCATTATCTCACGGCCTTATGGGGATATTTATTATAGATACCCTCTCTCGACGACATTTATAACTCGTTACAACTTCCCCAAAATTACGTCCACCCTAGTTCCTCGTGCCTCTATTGACTTAACGGGACCCTCCTCATAACGCTGTTCTCTTTCTCTTTCGAGTCACGTCACGAGGCGTCACGTCGGATCATGTCAGGTTGCTAGAATGGCAATCAGAGAACAATATCCCAAAACTAACTGCATATCTGATGTAAATTTCCTGAGTATGCTGCGTCAGTTTTTGTCAAAGATAACGCGTGCAATTAAGGAAGATGCGAATCGAAATTGCTAGACATGTTCTTGGAGATAGTGCACATAATTTTCGGTGGAGATAGTGTATGTAATTAAGGGAGTCGGAATTGTGGTTCTGCATAAGCAATTTTAAGGACAATTTAGAGAGGCATCAATTTTATTTTGATTTTACGTCTCCTCTGCTTAATATGCATGGAAAGAACCGTTTTGCTAAAGCATCTAAAAATTAAGCCAGATACAGATCTGAAAATAATTATTAAATCATCAAAATAATTAGGTAGGTAGGATGCTCAATGATGATAATGCTGCAAAAAGTTTTGATGTTCTAGCAACCAGCTTGAGAGCACTACATAATTATTTGATGATCCAATAAAATTGTTTTCAGATCATTATCTGACCTAATTTTTAGATATTTCAGCAAAACCGTTCTTTCAGTATAATGTAAATCACAAATATACACAAGATAAATCACAAATGTTATCGACAATTTATTATCACAATTATATCATCAATTGCGGAATTTTCCGAGATGATAGAGATAAAAATCGACCGTGACGTAACACGAGCAATTACATACCTAACTCTGGATTAACGCCCCGCGACGATATCGCAGCGATATCGAACAATCGACAGAGAAAATTTAAGAGAATGTGATCAACTCGATAATGCGCGATTACAGCGTATGTCGCGGGCGAGATATAGCTCGATAAAACGTGCGAGTGACACGATGAACACAGCGCCTGTTGCCATTTTTATTAAAGTCTAAGCACAAAGATTGTCGTAACTTGTTCCGACAGAAGTCAACGCACAAGGATTGACGTTAGCGTATGTCGTATCTATCGCGTGATGCGACACGATGGATACGTACGACATACGCTAACGTCAATCCTATGTGCGTTGAATTCCGACACCGATTTACGTTTACGATTCTGTCGGAACAAGTTACGACAATCTTTGTGCGTAAGCCCTTAGACCGAAACCGTCTTCCGCGTGCATTCTTTACCCGCTATCGTTGCGTTCGACGCTGCTTTCTCTCTTTTTTTCCTACGTCGCTCATTTATTTAATTAAAAACGCGACCACGCGTGCATTTACGCACTTCCATACGCAATGAAAATCTCCGCGTGACGCGAAAAACGCGCGGCGCCGCGCCGTTCGTAACTGCATTCTACACCAAGCTGCGGAGCTGTGCATTGTCGCAAATATTGTCAACGGGAATGGCGAAACGGGGGGTCGTTAAACACGATAGCTGGATCCGTTCGTGACAAAACGATCGGCCGCGAATTAGCACGCGCGCGTCCGTGTAATCGCCGCTTCGCATTCCGCGCGCGAGTCGCGTCCCTATTTGCATGCGAACGCGGAGAGCGGTAAAACTAGCGTGATGACGCAGCATCCTGCGCGAGATGTATCCCGCGGGATGCATCCCGTAGGATCGGACGCGATATTTCAATTCCTTCGACCGTAAAGTCGCGCGGAAATTTTACGTGAGAGCGCGAGCATAATTTTTCACTAAAGACAGGTGGGGACTTTATTTGTCAGCAGACGGTCACGGCACTTTTGAAACAATCCATATGTCCTCTATTTTATATTCCCGCGACCTACTATTCGTCTATTCGTCGCACAAATAAATTCACGTGGCGACAAAGTTACGACAAAAGTTTATTCAAAATAACAGATGAGCTTTCGGTTCATACACAAAAAAAATTTTATATTAAAAATTACTATGTATGGCAATAGCCGTAGACCATTGCTGGAATTATAAAAATTTTTACTATGTTATTATATTAATAATTATTAAACTCTTTTGTGAAAACATAGTAAAAATTTTTATAATTCCAGCAATGGTCCACGGCTATTGCCATACATAGTAATTTTTAATATAAAATTTTCTCCGTGTATTATAGAAAATATTTTTTCTTGATTTATATATATAAATATTTCTTTTGCTTAAAGAAAACTGATATTATAAATATATTCAAGGTTTCATGAATGAGAAATGGCGATTAGCCCTGGATGCTCTACATATTTCATTCTCTCCTAATGACTTTTGCTAACAATTTTTTTTGTTTCTATTACTCCTCATTTCGTTTATGAAACAAAAACAAACTAATAGTCTGTCATTTTTCGTCAAGTAAGTATCCGAGTTTATGGGTACGAAAACACTTTGATGGAATGAGCAAATACCCAGCAAAAACGCTCAACATATTTGCGCGTCATTACATTGAAACAGGTTATTAGGGACAAGACCGGATTACTTTTTCATAGGCGTAACCTCGAGTCGACTGCCGAATAATTTCCACGTTGTGAATGCATATCGACCGCGCCGTCATTGCATGGATTACGTCGCGTGGGTGGAATATTTAAAGAGGACATCACGCTCTTGGGAAGACTCCTAGTCGGAGGTATTATCGTATTCTCTCCTCGTGGTGTATGCTCCTGCGCGCAGGTGCGCATACACATACGCACACTGTGCAAAGGATGTTGCGATGCAACGAGGAAAGATACGAGAGGGAGGAAGAGGAAGAGAGAGAGAGAGAGAGAGAGAGAGAGAGAGAGAGAAGAAAAAATATGGAAGAGAAAATAACGAAAGAAAAGGAGAACAAAGATTCAAGTTTAATTTATTAATTCCGCTCTCAGCAGGATTGCAGAAATGTGATTAAAATTATATTGTAACTAAAAGGAAAAAACATTAAAAAGTATATTAATGGTTAAAAAATCACATATGTTGTATCTTTAAAAAAAAAAACAATTTAAAATATATAAATAAATGTCAAGAAGTATCATATATTATAGAAATTAATTCGAATAAGGAAAGCATATCGAAATCATCAATATGATAGAATTTACAAATCCCACAAAAAACGTAAAACCTTGTCTTCACAAAAGAATCTATGAATAATTAATCGGACAGATCAAGAATAATTCTTTGATTATGTGAATGCATCGTTAATGGTTAATCAATGATAGATATCGCGGAAACAGGAATGTATAATGAGACAGGGAGAAACACGACTGCTCAAGATACTGCTCCGTTTGTATCCGAGGATATCCATTCTAACAGGATCAAGCCTAGAGGGAAGCTAAAGCAACCCTTCGCATTGTACGCGCCGTTGCTTGTTCCTCCATCCTGGATTCTCGGTTCTGTTGAAGCTGAGTGCGGCTGCACTCCGGCATGCATCGCACGTCGCAATGCAGCAGCCAGAGTTGCGCCAGAACGATACGCGTGTGCCCGATTTTGCTGACAGAGAGAAAGAGAGAGAAAGCAGAATAACACGCGGGAACGTTTGCCAGCATCCGCCAAGGATGACGGCGGTCAAGGTCCACGATATCGTCAAAGTTGTTCGCTTCCATTCTTTTCTTGTCCCAAAAATTGTAATTTTTGATCGGGAAAATCTCGCCTAAATTCAGATATGTTTCGAGTGATATTCAGCAAGTTCCGTAAAATTTATTGTAATCGTGAAATACATTTGAACATATTTAATTCGGGTAAGAATAATTATGCAGTGGATTTTGATGAATTGGAGCTTGTCAAAAAATAATCCGATAAACGTTCCTGTAAATCTTCTTCTCTAAAAATATGCGATCATTTTAAATTTACGACCCAAATATATAAACGGTACTATCTAATTAATTCATCGTGATAATAAATCCAACATTGATATGCAATATATATTTAATATATATAAATACGTGTTGTATAAACATTCATGATAAATTCATTCATTTTGTATATATTACTTCAATTATGCTATAATAATTTAGACAAAATTTGTAACATAATCAGATATGTAATTATATACAGAATGGCAATCGGAAGTTAGTGCAAATAAATAGCCGTTATTTTGTAATGAGTGGATAAAATGAAATGGCTCAAACACTATACTGTAGAAGTAATGCATATTCTTCTTGCAATGCGTGCTAAAAATAATGGGTTCCTTCTGCACGGCAATGTTTAATTCATTTCATTCTGTATCCACTCATTATAAAATAACAGCTGTTTATAGCTTCAACAACTTCCCGATTGTAACTCTGCATATATTAGATTATTATTGCTCGAGCATAGAATCAACTACGACTCGTCGTGCCACTCTAAGAAATTCCTCCGGAAAGAAAGAAGAGAGCAGAAGAGCGCAGCAAAATTCACGCGCGCATTATTCTTAAGTGCACCGCGCGCACGGTAAGTACCGCCGTAAAGTAACGCCATGCCGGTAATTTAGCGACTTATCAGTGACTATAAAGACGACTTCCTACCATTATCCCGGTAGCTTAGTTACAGTTTCGTTACGTCAATTGCTCCTACAACGTAACTTCTAGTAGTCCTTCCTACCGTTCGCCAGCACGGCACGGCATTTCGCCGGAGGACGCAGTAATTGCGTTAACGTCGTCATTACGTTACATCGCCGCCTTGATAGCGCGCGATTTGATTATCACAGTTACAAGTTAATCGAGCAATCGCGAGTCGCCCTAACGATCCTGCCTCGTTAACGATGTTTACAGCTACAAAGGATACCTTTGAGCTGTAGGCCCTGAAGATACAAGCAAATAGTAACGGCAAAGGAAATGGAGATTGTTCGAAAAGATATGAGTAATCTGTAAACCAAAGAGGGAATATTTAAAGGAAATTTGATATTTGAGAATTATGAACGTAGAGATTCGTTTGGATTCAAATATAACGTTAAGTTGTAAATTAAATTTTGTCACAGTTAAAATTAAATATTTAATCTTCAAGACGCGCACGGTGATAGTGTAGGAAAATTAAACTAGACTGAATTATAAGTTTAATTAAAATTTAAAATTCTACTCGAAAGTAATATACAAGTCTAATTTGAAAAATAGCGCCGGAAGATCGATACAGCGCATCTGGTTTATATCCGGCCGTCTCGTAGAAATTCTTAATGCTTCAGAAACCGAACTTACGTTACTTCCAAAATAAGCGTCTCATACATCATTCTGCCGTGCCGTGGAACGCGATTTTATTCTCGTAGCACTCCTCAAGAACGCGATATAGTTGTCAAATCGATGACGTAACGCAATATATACACCACGATCTATTAAAATCCAGAACAGTCTCTGTATAAGATAAGTCGGGTAATCTAAATTTCTTATTTACACATGAAAATTCAAGGAAGTCTTTAGCGCATAAAACATTTTTAAGATTAATAAAGGCTATTATGATTGTATTACGGAAATACAAGGAATAATTTCCTGTCAAACATCGCACATTATTGAATATCGCAAAGATACAGATTAAAAATACTTTGCGCAAAAATCAATATCGCAACTCTTAAAAGATTAAGAAAAGCCTATCATTATTTCTTATCCATTATATCAATCGTTATCGATGATTAAATGATACTTCGTTGAATATCTAATATTTGGTGACATTATCATCGTTAAGAACTCCTCGACCTCGATCTTGATAAAAATAAAAATAAAAATTCAATAAAGAAAATATCATTTGTATATAAAACATTGCAGTAAAATTTATTATCTGACTAAACTTTTCAAAAGCGTTTTTTAGACTTTTCTTTTTATTATCTCTAATCTCGATATCTGTATCTTATTTGTTAACTTTATTCTTAACGCAATTTCATTTATGTGTTATTTCCTATTTATGCCTAATCTTGTTTCATTAAAAGATAGTAAAGTAGAAAAAACTTAAAAAAATGCATAATTGGATTTATCCATTCCAAAGTGTCCATTAGTTGATTATCTGCTAAATTGCAAAGATTACTTTCAATCCGCTCGTGACGTAATGTCACGCCCTAGTTATTTCCTGCTTAGAAGCCACTGCGAATCGACAGTTTCTGTGCCAATTAGCGTTTCTGTCGAAACGTTATATTCGCTGCGCATATACTCATTCGCGCTTGCGTAATTTTAAAATCTGTACAGGTGGAATTTTGTTTCATAGAGGATATTTCATAGAGGATATTTCATGGAGAATATCTCCGTCAAAATTCCATGAAACAGAAACACGCAAACGGTATGTAAATAAATATAAATAAATATAAACAAATTTTGTGTACAAAATCCTTCGAAAGATGAATCAGTTTTTTCACAAAAATTTCTTTCGCGTTCGTGCAATATATCGTAATGTTATTAATAATTACGCATGATAATGTTATAATACACTTCAATACAACACACGTTATATATAATTTAATGTTGTTTAATGTGTATAAATAATGTGTTTTCATAATAAAGCTTACGTAAAGTTTTTTAATTTAGCAAAAATTCGCCACGAAAATTCTATGTTTCAAAAAGATACGCGAGAAAGAAAGCACAACAATGTAACTGGACCTAATTGTTATTGCGCTGGAATTGCGTGCGATAAGTGTAATCCTATCGGGAATAGAGAAGGGGTTATGGAAAGTACGCCATCAGACAGATAGCAGCAAGGTGTGGCCGCTCTTACGTAAGCAGCCTTTTAATCTCTTTATAAATTCCTTCCGCCTCTCCAGGGAGGACCAAACATAAACTCGATGTCGCTTTAGCGTTAATGGACGCAGATAATCCAATATCTTAAACTATTTTTGCTAACAAAAATATAGATCGCTATTTAAGACCTCAATATTTTACGAAATGCATGAGCTGAATATCTAGTTGTCTAAGATCTATTTAAAGTCAAATCAATTAAACTAAAAGCAAGATTTCAATACATTTGTGTGACGATGAACGGTTTTGAATTAATAAGCAAAAATAACAAATGTAATAGTTCGTATATGTAAAAGTTTGAAATCGATTCTACTTTATCTAAGAACGGTTCTATTTTCTTATTCATTATCACAGCATATTCCTGCATAAAAATATCTTAAATCATTTTTGGTAACCAAAATAAATAGCTATTTAAGACCACAATATTTTACGAAATGCATATTGAGCTGAATATCTAGTTCTCTAAGAGAGATCTATTTAAAGTCAAATCAATTAAACTAAAAGCAAGATTTCATATTTGTGTGACGATTAATGGTTTTGAATCAATAAGCAAAAGTAGAAAATGTATTAATAATATTAGTAGAATAGTATAATTTATAATATTAGTATAATTTTAGTATAATAAAAGTAGAAAATGTATATAATAATAGTTCGTAAAAGTTTGAAAGAAAATTGATTTTACTTTGTCTAAGAATAGTTCTATTTTCTCGTTGATTATCACATCGTATTCCTGCATAAAAACATCGATTACTTGCACGATAAAGATACCATAAAAATGGTCCAGTGACAAATACCTCAATTCGCATCTTTGATCGTGTAAAATAATGATTGAGTAGGTGGAACGATCGAAATTTACGTTCAAGCCGTGGGTGTTAGCGCTTTCTGGACGCGGGCGGAATATAATTCAATAAATCAATAAACGGCGAGCAAGATCTAATAAAAGGAACGTAACGCCGACGAATCGCAGGCAGGTTCTGATTAAAACGCGAACCAATTCGAAATATCTCGGCCGCCATTAATGAGTCAATCAACTTCTGTCATTGCGTTAGCTTTGGCGGTGCGAGTCTGAATACGTGCATTATCAATGGAACACGTTTCAGCACAATACCAATGAAAAACACATTCCTACGATAGCGGCGAAATTTCACGCTCATTCATTGGCGACGTATAGAAAAACGTAAGCATGTAAAAAAATGTCACGAAATATCTATTATCGAAAAGTATATTTGTTATAAAATTTTCCTCATGTTAATAAGTGTTTTGAATAATTTGTATAAATATCTACAGAAATGTAACTGTATTAATAAATTAAGTTGGGTAAATATAAGTTAATTGAAAAATTGATATATACAGCGGATGTAACTTTCATTATTAAATATCTCAGTCAGCATGAGATAAACTGATAACTCAACAATTTATTTATAACTAGCTAAGTGAAGGATTTCATTTGCAGTGATTTATGCTGCTCTTATCGAACATCTCGGGTACACAAATTTCCATCTAAGTGGGATCATATTCGCAGGAAGCGCCGTTCAGAAGACATACCGACGATCTATCCTCTTATGGAAATGTGCACGCCGTCTTTTTTCGTGCGCTTTTAATACCGGGAGGAATTTTTACGGGCATTCACATGGAAATTTGCAACGTGATCTTTTTTTCTGCTCTCTCGCGCCACGTCGCAGCCTCCCTCGAACGCTCGAGCGCAATTTTCGCAAAACTGCCACTCCGCCGTACGCGACGGCTCTTTCTCGCTCCAAGCGTTGATTTATTTGACAAAGAAAAAATACTTTAGCGCGTTTTATACATCGTTCCCGTAACGCGAACGTTGGAAAATTACGCGAGCTGCTGCCGCCGCCGTCATATCATATTTTCCGTTTAACGATAAATTACTCTCGATCTCGTTTAAGAAGTTTGATGAGAAATTTAATTAACATTAAGGAGTTCGCAATTTTAAAATAGATTGACTTTCAAAGATGCAATATATTTCCTATGCTTATAACACTATTAATGTAGCTTTTATTTCGTAGTAACAATATTTTACAAATTAATGTTTCTTTTTAAAAAGAAAATTTGCAGAAAAATTTCAAGTGTTTTATAAGAAAAAATTAGAAATCAATTTTCTTACAAACTCCTCCATATATCAATGTCAACGAAATTCGTATATTTCGATTAAAATTTAATTTATTAACACAGTTATATACCTGCAGATAATTATACAAATTATTCCAAACATTTATTAACTTAAAGAAAATTTAATCCCAAATATACTTTTCGATAATACTACATGCTTATGTTTTTCCATCGTCGGTATTTATTTTCGTTATTTATTTTAGATGTTTTTTTCATTTTTTCTTTTATTATTATTTCATGTAAAGGATGTTTACGCATATTAAAGTTTATATTTTAATAATTAAAATATTCAACGCTGAAAATTCGCAAAACAAAGTGGAAAATCCGAAGTTATTTTCTTTTCATTATTATTCCGCGCGTAAACTCATTCCTATAAAAAAGAGGCGACATTCGGGAGCTCTTTTCCGGACAGACATGCCAACCCCTTCGGGAATAGTTAAAAAAAGGCATTAGACGAGCGAGAAAAACGTTCTGGGTGTCTCGTAAAACTGTAAAGCGCTCGTAACACGTGTTCCGTCGACGAAGCTGACGTTGTGTAAAAACAATGAAAAAGGAGCCGCCTGATATTCAAACGAACGAACGAATGAGAAAAAGAACGATCGAACGAGTGGCAGGATGCGTGTCCACTCTACCGGGTGGACGATGCGCGTGATTTATACATCCGAGATTGGGGAACAACGTTCACCGATAATCCCAGAGCCCCGATATCTCTGTCGAATCGCGCGAATTCGGCTTTCGGTGTTTGCCGGTTCGGTACCATCGCGCTCAACCGACGGGCCGCTCGTTTGATATATTAGAACACATCGTCCGTTTTATATACCGCGATGCTGTTTTGCCTTGTAGTTCTGTGCGCGAACTATTGATTCAAATGACGATTGTCGACTGGCCTCTGGATTTCCATGGACTATTCCATTGATCTTCTGATCTCCAAAATTACAATTTTATAAAATTGTTTTGCGCGCGAGATTCGACTGAGATGAGAGATATAAGTTGTGACAGTAAAACTTACGAAAGTTATATTATATTAAAAATGATATATTTTTATAAAACTTGGAACTATACAAAATCCTAGTTTTTAACAATATTTGCACATATTAAAAAAAATTTTTTTTTCTTTTAAAAGTTTTCTTATTAGGTATATAAAAAATGTTTATAAAATTTATATATAGACGCATTGTTAATGTATTAATTATATTTTAATAAATACGCGATTTTACAAAAATGTTTCATTAAATACGTTTCTATCAAACTTTTTTATGCAATAATATATAAATATATAATATAATATATATATAAATATATAATATAATATATAAATTCTCATAAAATTTTGAAAGAGAAATATTTCATGATAAAAAGGAAAGTCACGTTGGAATGTGAAAAAAGAATAAAGATATCTAAAAACAAGACAAAAAGAAAAAGAGGAACAAAAGAGCAAGATAAGAGAAGAGGAGGATGGAGAAATGGGAGGGACGAAGGAATCAATAGCTATCGTCATGGCGACCATGACATCAACTAGTCCTTATTCTAACAGGCATCTTATTTCTTTCTCTCCGATTTTCTATGGATTTTTCTCGTCCTTTTTCTTCCAACCCTCTTAACTTCACGTGGAATGTCACATGGGACCCAGTGCGACAACGTCGTAGCGAATACTGAATCCCATGTGTTTCCTTCGAAACAAATGCTTCGATTCCTCGATCACAGAAGGTATCTCTCCGTGGCTCATATATACGGAGTGTACATTAAAATAAAATTGACGCAAGAATGCGGAAAAGACAAAAGAGATGGAGAGGAAACGCGCGACCTGTACATACATGGGTACTACCACGGTTTGTCTCGCTTAAAACGCAGATTTTTCGCGAGGAAGAAACCTTGACATGGCGTGCAATGAGTCAGAACAAATCGCGGACAAATCGCGTGCACTCGAGCCACGAAACGCTCTAATTAACGTGCGCAATAGTATGTAAAACTCGGACTGGCGATATCTTGCTCAAACAGTGTTTTCTTCCATTGAAGTTATTACTTCTAAGCGGAATTGCAACTCTGCAAATAGTCGCGTGATTTATATTTTCTTAATGTACCTCTAGATATTCTTTCACGTTAAAGGTGAAACTTTAGGTACAAAGATATGCTGAAAAACTTCTCACGGTATACATATATATATTTCCCATCCTCCAGTATACTTTTAATCCAAAGCTAAAAATATCGAAAATTGTCGATCATCAAAAATGGAGGAAAATTACGATATCGTGTAAATCGTAAAGAAATTAAAAATATCTCACGTGATATTTTCCCTCGATAATAATCTGTAGATTGAGAGATTTCATTCGTGTAATTAACTAATTCGAAATTGAGTACGAAGAAAGAATTTTCCTTCGTACATTTAATTCTGCGTCATGTTTTATATTTAATCTCTGCAATATTATATATTATTTAAACAATCATAATTATAAAGTACACAGTTGAATTAACTCGCTGTTGCAGCAAAGAGTGTCGTGGCCTGTTTTATAAAAAACTTTTTCGCTGCCATATCAATATTTACGGAACTCTTTTGCTGTTCACCCTGTATATGGTAATTCTGCCAAATGACACGCTACTCGGGGGAATCGCAGATCAGAGCAAAGCGCACGTTGAAACGCGGGTCTATTGATCAGAAGCGATTTTTATTGTTACTCTAAATAGCATGCAGCGAAGAGAGCTTTACGCGGGATATTTTGCGGGATTTGTGTCAAACTCGAGAAACGCATTTGTTGGTCAATTCGCCAGACGGCTCCTCTTCCTCGGTGGGAAAGTCTTTTGAAACCGTGACTTATAAATTTTTAACGCGAAGTAACAAGGGATACTATCTAAATGTCCGACACCGATTTATTTCTCCTAGAAACAATATATATATATCTATATATATATATATCAAAAATTATTAATGTAGTTAAGACTCGATGATATAAAATTTAAAGGAACCAGGAGGAAGTATGAGCCAACGCCGATATCGGGGCGCACAAAAATGTTGTTTATTGAACTAAAATAATTTACAAACGTTTCGACTCAGATTCGAGTCCTCTTCAGTGTACAATAATAAAAGAAAACTTAGACACTAAAAATGAAAAGATGAAATAAGATGAAAATCACGTATCCCCACAAAACATGAAACATAGAAAGATAACCAAATGGAAATAGGTAGACTGAGAATTTATAGAGAATTACTGTAATAGGCAATGAATTAGAAATCAAATTAAGAATGTATCAATTGAGTGGGGAGAAACGTGAATGTGGTGACACCAAATGAAAATATGAATGTTCACGTTTCTCCCCTCTCAATTGATACATTCTTAATTTGATTTCTAATTCATTGCCTATTACAATAATTCTCTATAAATTCTCAGTCTACCTATTTCCATTTGGTTATCTTTCTATGTTTCATGTTTTGTGGGGATGCGTGATTTTCATCTCATTTCATCTTTTCATTTTTAGTTTCTAAGTTTTCTTTTATTATTGTACACTGAAGAGGACTCGAATCTGAGTCGAAACGTTTGTAAATTATATCTTGACTTTATTTGTATTACTAAGGTCATTATACATCATTTTATAATATCTACCGAATTTTTATATCTGACGCAACCGATAGATGGATGACACGATATTGTTAATTGGAATCGTGACTTGCATCAACTTCTTATGACCGAGTTTATTTATATTTAATGTAGCCGAGAGGTTCCGATCATGACATGTTAAGAATTGCTCCACAATTTCTTGGAAATTACATTTGTGACTTTCATGTATTTACATGGATCTAGATCTCATTTGATTTGGTTTAGAATGTTTAATTACTGATATTTATATGTTCTGAAGAAGACTAATTGTAAGTACAGTTCGAAACGTTAACGGTTTATTATAATTTTTTACTATGTTTGTCTTTTAATAAACTAATGTTTAAGTTATTATAATAACATCTTTATTTTGCTCGAATCACGGCCTCGATCGACCTTCATAGCCTTTGCTTTTTCGAGCGTATCAAATTTAATTTGTTTGTAAATTATTTTAGTTCAATAAACAACATTTTTGTGCGCCCCGATATCGGCGTTGGCTCATACTTGGCTTCTCCCCCCCCCCCTGGTTTCTTTAGAATATAAATATCAATATATATTTTAATATATTATCAAAATTATAAGCATGAAAATCTAAAGAACATATATATTTTTTAAACGTGCCCAATCTTAAGTTTAAAATTTTTAAATATACCTTGAAAGTTTTATGGCTAAAATCTTTTATCGGTAAAATCTCTATAACTAGTTATTATATCGAAATATATTTCAGATAAAGTTTATTCGGTTTTTATTATAGAATTAAATTGCAGTAATAAAATTTTTATTCCTTATTACTGCTAGACTCTTGTCGAACTAAATTTCGAGGTTTTTATAAATCGTTCCTTATAAACCGCCAGTCATCAGTTTACCTGATTTTTCTTCAATTTATCCGAAAAATTCTACGTTTTTCCTATTCTTCAATGAACAATTGTATCGCAATTTACAGTTACCTTTGATGTGAACGAAAATACTCTGTAGCTCGACAGTTATGGATGAGACAAGAAGGCGGAGGTAAATAATGAAGCAACACTCCTGGTCATCCAGAACCGTTAACTATTGCGGGTTTTCTCAGTGATGGAACCAAAGTTGATGTTGAAGTAATTTACGTGGTCTCTCTCTCACGGTGAACATGTCCTCTCCGCGGCGGAACTCACTCTACTGGTGGTTGGACGGTTTACGGGGGTGACTGATTCGAACGGAATGACACAGTGCTTTCTGACAGGTTCTGTGAGAACCGCCGCCACCTCTCGTGAACAAATAGACTTCGTTCGTCCCTTTGTCTCCGTGTCATGCGACACGTAACATCAACCTGGTTTCTTGCCGCTGCTTGTGCAGACAATCGAGCAAGAAGGGAGAAAGAGAAGAATAAGGAAGAGAACTCAGAGAGAAGGAATGACAAATAGCTAGAAGATAAGTTATTACGTCTCGGAATTGAATCCTTTATAGATCTTTAGAAGTTTTTAGAAGTGACATCAAAAGAAACCTATATAAATTAATATAGTGCTGTAAACATGTTAAACATCGTGAAAGTCAACAATTCATAAAGAAAAATTAAAATATTACATAAAATTAATAAGTTATTTTTAGTTAAATATTCAGAGGAAACCGCTTGTGCAAATTCAAAAAATAAAACATTTTTTAATAAAAAAAATCTGTTAAAAAGATTCAGAATATCTAATGCCTTTAGCGATAAAGTATAGATAACGTCATGCGGAAATAAACTGCAAGATCATTAGAGAGTATAAGAAAATGTTTTTATTCGATAGAGAAGTATAATTAATATCCCAGTATCCGCATTTCTTGTAAAAAAAACTTATAAGCTACTCGGACAGTAACTGAGAAGGCATAAAGAAGAACGCACTAAAGTTTAAATAAAATACTTGCAGAGACTCAAGCAAACTTACGCAACACGTGCGATTTTTCCTCATTAGAAATAGCATTTAATAATTTATCTTCCATACACACGTATCCATTTTCTACACAATTACACAATAGCTAATAACGTCAATTTATATATGCCACTCTTCGGAACTGACTCACATTGTTATCATTCGAACACCTGATAGCTCTTCCTTGAACATCATAAAGACCATCATCCAAACCGGTTGTCACATCCTATTCCTTTCTGCTGACTCACGCATGCACGCCGAGCGATTATCTTCTCGAGACGACATTCAAGGAGATGGCATTGGGGAAGACAGGGAAGCAAACTACCTCGTTTCGGTATACAAAGAACGGCTAATAGCATACCCGAATGTCGCACGCGGCGCAGCAAGCCTATATCTAGCCCCCCAGGAGTTGCCAAGTGTTTCCGCATTGGTGGCGAAGTAATCGCGAAGTTCGAGTTGCAGCTGTAGAGTAAAGCTGCCGGAACTTTCCATAACATTTCGTCGACTCGAATGTCTCGCCAAACACTTCCACAGTGTTCCCGACCGCTGTCAATATACGTGTACACTAATGGGCGATGGTTTGCTCGCGTTCTGACTTGCAGGTCCCGAGTTTCGTGCTATTGTTAAACGTAAATGTATCGTCTCGCAGCACAAGAACTGGAGTCATGTTCTAGACTAACTCGGACTAATTCCAGTTTAGATTCGAACACATAACTAAAATACCTAGCTACCACATTCCTTCGCCTTTTTGAAGAACCAAAATATTCTCCTAAAAGAATTATAGTCTCTATTTTCAAAATTAAGAGAAGAAGTCAATTTTTATTTCAAAAATTTAGAAAAAGAATTTAAGTTTCAGTGAATCAATATACATATATCAATTATAAGAACTATAATAGAAAAAATTAAAACTTGTAATTCTTATCCTATCAAGAAGTGTATGTATATGCGTCATAATTATGCGTACATACTAAATCTAAGCATAATGTTCCGAATACATTTCCTGACGGATTTCCGATTTCATTACACAGTAACATGATAATCGGGATATCTGGCTCTCTCGCAGCAAAATGACAATGTCATTCGGATCGAAACTGTCCTTCTGACTGCGTATACAACGCGCGTGTGTATAACACGCGGTTATGACTGATCCCCGTGCATCGGGATATTCAATTGAAACGTCCGACGCGACGCACCATCGAGATCTGTTCATTAACGAGATCGGTCTACCGCATAATTGAAGAGTTCGTTAAGTGAGCAACGTGCTGGCGAACGCGAGAACAATGGCCGTGATTTTCCTCGTAAATCGATTTTCCTGGATTGCCCCTCGATATTGGTGTGCTCGCCCACCAGGGTTAATAATCAATCCAATCGATCTCGAGGGGCACACACAATAGGAACATAAAGCATGGCCGGCTGCCAGCAGAGCGACTCCTTATTTCTCTCGTTCTCCGTTAGTCCTTTTCATTTCCCGAGCGAATATACGTGTGTACGATCATGTTTCTCTCCTCGCTTCTACCGAACAAAAGTACCTAATGGCCACCGACGAATCCAGTTGCAATTAAAATAACTCACATGCCCGGGTTAAAATTACTCACGCACCAAGTATACGAGAAGAGGTGTTTGGATTATTCTAGAGTATTCCTCAGCTACATGTTTTCTGTATGTTGCATTTACGAATTACATTTTTAAAATAAAAGTTACGAATTATGAGAGAAATAATGTTAGTCATCCGAAATTACTAGTTGTAAAATAAGTTTAATCATTTTTAACTAAATAAGATAATTATTTAATAAGATTTATTGCTTATATACAGATTTAGCCGGAATGAGTTGATCCTAACGAAGTGGCGATAATCTATTACGGGAAACAGACTCGTTTTATTCCGTGCCCGAAATATATTTGGCGCAGAAGCGCGTTTTCCTGCAGCGTTTCTACGGACACGAGAAAGCACGTTGCGAAGCAATGATCCGACGTCGAGATACATTCGAGCGCGAATCGACCGTTCATTCACGAATCCCGCCGGCGCGGCGCGTCGAATGAATGAAAGCGAGTTGCCGGCTGTTAGAAGGCATTCCATTCAGAGATCTGCGAGACAACGATCGGCTGTCGGCAAGTCGAAATAAAACGGGCTACGAGAGGAACAACGGCGCAAGTGAATTTACGGGAGAACATTCATTTACCCTATTACGAATAGGCGAACTATACGTTTTCTCAAAGAACATGAAAGTCTAGTAACATTCTCTAAAGTGGAATGCGTGATTTACTGGCGTTTAAAAACAAAGAAAAGAGACGAGTGAGAAATTTAAGCCACAAGAATTGTGTAAAAGTTATTAATGTTAAATTAAAATATATACAATAATTACGACAATTATATTTATGAAATAATGAAATATATAATGAAATATATAATGAAATATAATGATTGTAACAGTTACAAATTACAAAATTTAAGTAACATACATGTATGCACGTATATACATTAATGTTTTATAAATAATAATAATTATTATTATTTTATAAATATGGTAATATATTAATTAAAAACGTTAATGATATTATAATAAACATTGTAACTCTTTATATACATAATTTCAAATTCAAATTGGAGAATCCGATTTGATCTTACGTAAAATTGAATACGCCGTAGTAGGAAACCCTGCACTTCCTGAAACACTGCACCTTCCTGATATATTGGAATTGGAATTTCGATACGGTCGAAAACTATCACAGCTCAACGCGAGAAAATGTAGCCGCGGTAAAGTGCATCGCGCAAAAGGAGCCGCGTCTCTCCTGAAGAATAAAGGGCAACGAAATGTGATTCGTGAGAAGCACTTCGAAGACTATAACCGTTCGATGGTCGTAATGTACTGTCGATGAAAGCTCTGAGATGGTCTGACGGCTTTCCACGATCGCTGAAATTTAATATATCAAAAATATCTCGCAAGCACCAACTTTAAACTTCAAGCTCGCGAATCCGATTGTTACTTTCTTACATTTCGTGAAGCTATCCGCGAGAGAAGTCTTTCTGAAATGTTGAGCGGCTTTGTGATGAAATCACCTATTTTTCGAGTACCAAATATCTCTGATATATCAAAAATAAATATAGTGTGTCATTCTTTCTTATAATTAAAACTCGTTTCACAGAAAAAATATAGCATAAAATTTAACTTTACTAAAATCAAATTACTTTAAAATTGTTTACGCAATTGTTATGCATGTAAGTCTAATAATTGTTAATTATTAATTGTTCAATAGAACATATTTTAATTGCGTAAATTAAATCGATAGTTATCTAATAAATTTATTTTAAATATGCCAAGCCTTAACTGATAAATTTAAATTGTCACATTTTGTAGGAAAGGAACCTGCTTTCTACACCTACAGTCTAATTAAAAATTTATGACCAATTGCTATTCCAATCGTATCTCCATGGTAATATTATATCCTATCTAAAGCGCTAAAATCGCGAACTTTCGAAGTTTATCACGACGGCATTAAGCTCGAAATAAACTTCGAGAATATTAGAAACCTACAAGTTTCCATCTCAAACGTTTAAAAAAGATTTGTATCAGAATAGTAGTTTAGTTTTGTATAAAGTTTCAAAATGCTAAAACTGATTAAATTATTTTGTTGATAAATACCTTCGAGTTTCGCGACAATATCGGATATCAAAGGCACTTTTACGAACGGCTTTTACATCAGGTTCGCTTTTTACGGGCGTCTTTTGTGTGTCTCGGGACATTAAAGCATTGTCCTGCGGTTATCGTCGAGCGTTAACGGGCCATCATTGTACCTGATGCAATTGCGTTGATCGTAATTGCGATCGTGCAAAACGACTCGTACCGATCATAATAGCTTCGCGATAACACGAGAAAAGAACTCTTGATTCTCCTCGTGAAATCAAAAACGCTGCGTGTCAAATTTCAAGAATAGCTCGCTATTAAGCACCAGAACCTACAGAATTTTAAATGCTTAAATGTGGATATTGATTAAAATGTCAGTAGGTTGATAACAAACGCGTATTTGAAATCGATGTCTGATATTTTAACGAGATTACTCTGATTTCATGTTATATTTGAAATAATATATAGAATTTCACATGTTTTAATGCGGATATTAATTAAGCTAAAATATAGATATTGACATTAATGTGACATATCTGAAACCAATGCATAAATTTAAAAAATCCATTAATTTCTAACGTTTAACGAGATTATTTCAATTTCGTGCCATCTCCAAAATAACCGAAACGCGCACGTAATTATTTTGAAAATTTATTAGCGGATTAACTGAAATTGTAACGCGAGCTAATTCTATGATTGAAGGATACTGCGCTTTCCGAGCGCTCGCGGCAAGTGTATGTAGAATCATTTGCATAATTAAGCCGGTAAGCATCGTGGGAGCATTTAGCGGCAATTAGAGGCTGGCCTCGGGCAACAGCGCGAGAAGAGAACTGTTTCGCGTGATTCGTTACGATATTTCTTCGTTATAAAGTTCGACTTCCTTTCTACAAACCGGTTTCGGTTGCACGTTGCGCAACGACCCTCGGCTTATAAAGAACTATAAATCAAGCGTATCACAAAAAAAATCGCGAAGAAGTAAGAACCGATAGAAAATATGTTACAAGGACTTGTTTCCGTCTTACGTGTAAGAGATGTAAAAATATTCGAAAAAAAGTATCCTACAAAACTGACACATATTAATTACATAATGAGAAGTCACAGAAAAGTTATAAACATCAAATAGAATTCATGGTGATCTATATGCAATACGTTTTTAAAATATAAGAATTAATGCAAATTTATTATTATATTACGTTATTATTACATTTTGTTTCATTATTACGGTGTATTATTATCGCATGTTTCATTTTCTACTATTACACATACATTATCCTTTGTTCCATCTCGTGAAAATAGAAGTACACGAGAGTCGTCTTTTTCGTTCTCATTAATCCGGCTTGCTAAGCAGTGAAATAATTAAATAAATAAAAAATAAACGATAATTCTAAAATAAACCATAATAATAAAAAGACGTTGTAATTCAAATTTGTTTCAACAATGTACATTTCCGCAAAGAATACAATTTTTGAATAAAATTTCTACGAAACAAAATTTCTGTTTTATGCTGCTGTTGGAAAATATCCGCGCGCAAATGTAAATGTTACGTTACAAATACAATCAATGTAGAGGTTTTGTCGTTTTCAGCTTGCTAGATAGCGAAATAGAAATAGGAAATATATTCTGTAAAAGCTTTAACAATGCAAGTCGTAACAATGTAAATATCGCGCAGAAAATTTGTAAATAAAATGTTGGACTGTGCATATTTCATATCTGCGCATACGTAAATGTTAAAGTTGAAAAAAGTATGATAAATTAAACTGTGAAAAACATGTGCCAGAAATACATTGTACAAATTTTCATAATTCAAGAATCATGTGAATTTCTCATGCGAAATAAAATCATAAACTCTATCTCGCGTTACGCTCCAGCTACATCTTTGAAAAGTATTTAATGCATAAAATCACATAAACATAAATAGCAATTGATATCTAACAGATAACCGTTACTATAAAATACATCGTGGAAATTTTAGCGATTTAATAACTGACCGTAACAGGGTAGGATATTTCATTTTGAAAAATTGCGAGAAAATTTCTCGCCGAGCTAAAAGCTGTCGTGGTCTCAAAACTTGGTCGGAAAATATTGGCGCGAATGCAAACGTTAAATTGCAAATGCCAATTAACGCCGTGTGGCTGGTGTAATTGGGTTTGAGTAATACCGTTACCCAGCGAATTTAACGTCAGGCGCACGTTAACGGGGAATCTCGCTCATTTCCGTCGCGCCACCGTACATATCGCTGTATCTCGCGAAATTAACTCCGGCGATCGTGAAAACCGGCGCAACGGGAAAAAAAAGAGAAAAACCTGCTAAGAGCTGAAGATAACCCCCTCGCCGAATTCGCCAGACCAAAGCGGCTATTTTCGCGCCGGGGTCTCGATAAGAGCTCGAAAAAAAAGCTCGTAAGGAGGAGAAGAGAGAATTCTCGCTCTTCGAGAGCTTTTCTCGCTCGCGGAGATTAAACACCGCCGGCGCGAAAAACTTTCCCGAAGAATACGCGGAGCGAAATGGAGGATCGAGATGGAGGGGAAAAAAGAACAAAGAATACGAGACGAAGAGAAGTTTGAGGGAGAGGGCCAAATTAGAACGAACGCCGGAAGCGGAAAGTACCGTACGTTCCAGGGCAAATCCCGCGAAGGAATTAAGCTTAAAGGGTTAAAGTAGAATGTATTAGGGGGTGGATGGCACAGAAGAGACAAAACCTGAGAAAGATACCTAAGGTACGCTCAAGGAAAAGAATCATCTAATTTTGAGAAAGATATTAAAATGATAATTATTCATATTACCTAATTATTCTTCAAAAAATAAAATTTTTGATATCTATTTTAGAAAAACATAGAGATAACAAAGACCCATACTGGTCTAAGCAATGTAAGAAAACTAAACATCGACATTATTTAATGTTCATTAATAAATTCCTTACGTTGAAGATTAGATTGTAGAAGAAACAGAAAAAATTATTTTTTAATAAAACATCGAAATGTATTTAATAAGACCGTCGAAATTTTAACTTCTCTTTCTTGAATGTAATAATTAGATCTTCATTATATATCTATATATTCGTCAAAAAAACATTATTTTTTTGCAAGGTAGAAGTATTTGCTTTTATTATTTCATTTTTGTTTCGCAGTTTCCTATTTCAAAAAGCTATGTTTTTCAAAATTCAATTATATTTCTGACGTTCTCAAAATATTTATTCACTAGTTCGTGCGTTCGAGTACTGCATCGGAACCGTTTCGTAAACTTTCCCCCGAAAGGCAGAAACGAGACCGGAAGGGACGGAACCCATGACAAGGTTTGAAGACTCTCGAATTAAAATGCACGACGTCCTTTCCAGCGTAGTGCACAACCTTTTCCTGCGTGGGTCGTTATCAGAAGCTTGTCTAAAATCACGTTGAGCTGGAGAGAATTCACGAGTCGGATCTGAGGAGTCTCCGAATTCTAGTGTTTCGACTTAATTAAGGCTACTGGGGCTGACTGCGTTAAATGTAGAACGTGTACAAAAAGGAAGATAATGTAATTCTAGATTTAAAAAACCCAAAAGCACTCTTGGTGACTCATGCAAAGTTAAAATCTCGTTTTCGGAATTTTGATGCAATTGCTGAGAGTCCGGCTCGTCTGCCTAAAATTCCAGAGTTTCTGATATACTAATATATCTTCAAATAGTGGAAAAAAATCGTGAAAACGTTATTTCTACAGTAATCCCGTTTTGAATACATTAAATTTAGCACGTTTAATGTCTCGGTTATTGCCATCATGACGTGTTGGTTATAGAGGAATAAATTCAGGACACTTACTAGGCAAAAAGTGTCTCGTTTTGACATCGATTATGTGCGAGATGGAACTGGCAAGATAAATCCTTAGTCACAGCAAGCTTCGAGCGAAATTTGGGTCGTTTATGTCGACGTTATCGCGACGCGTTTCATTTCAGCTATTCGCATAGTTATTAAAATCAAAATGATAAAGGGTGATAGTAGGAAGCGTTCTGAAAGAAAGCCTTGAAACGCTTCTCGCCGCGAACGAAAGCATCGCGTGCGCGAGCTGTCATCGGCCTTTTTTACACGCCCGACTTTACCGGCTTGCTAGCTATTTCCGATGATTAATGTCGACCGCGACAGCCCACGCTATCATCTATTATTAGCCGCGAGATTTACGCGGATCGATCATGGCAGTGAATCCTATATAGGGTATTCGTCCCTTTCCCCCTCCTCTTTACTGCAAGTTCGATGACAGGATTGATTAATTTGAAATCGATTTCTCCATATCTGAAACTTTAAGTTAAAAGTTAAGTTTGGTATAACTCCTGGATCGAATACGAGAAAAACTCTCGAGAATTGATTCTCCGTGAGGCGCAATCACAAATAAGAGAAATAAGAAAAATCATATTTCATCCAAAAATCCAAAATTTGATTTTAGCTCATTATGTTCTTCAGTTTGATATTTAATTGTCCATTTATTTATTACTAAACATTAAAATTAAAATCAGCGCTCGTAGAGCACCCTGTATAAAAAAACAAGCACTCTAAAAAGATTTTAATAACAGTCCTGCTCGTCGGAATGTCCGTTAAATTGGATTTAAGATGTGCACTCGGTGATAGATTTATCTTCTTCGCGCGTGTCGACCCTAAGTGAGCAATTAATCTCAATCCCCGCTGATGATAATAATTGAATAAAATCTGCGGCCAACTCTCTCGTTCTAATCATTATATCGACCTTTCATGCATCCTGACCTTTACATTATATTCGCTTTGTGTTAAAGAGTGCAATTTGTACAAATCGCGGTAAAATATCAAAGCATCTCTACTATAAAATAAATTTCTCATACCGTTACAAAAAAACAACTTTATAAAATATTTATATGGAAAATTGTGTATATAAATTTGAAATAAATATGTACACGGAAAGAACAGTTTTTTTTGCTGAAATATCTAAAAATTTGGCCAGATACAGATCTGAAAATAATTTTGTCAGACCATCAAAAGTAACTACGTGGGATGCTCAAATATGATGATAATGCTACAAAAAGTTTTGATATTTCAGCAACTATTTTGGGCGTCCTACATAATTATTTTGATGGTCCAACAAAATTATTTTCAGATTTGTATCTGGCCAAATTTTTATAGATATTTTAGCAAAACCATTCTTTTCGTGTAATTATAATAGAACTTTAATCTTCTTTCATTCAAAATTTATTCTCATATTACAACTTCGCTAAAAAAATCTTGTATTTACGGCAACAATTAGATAAAATTTACTCCTTTACTGCGTTTGCGACAAAAATTGTAATCAGTTTTTATGTTCCTTTATTCACACATGTGCTATTTTACGTTATACTGTCCATGTCGAAACTGCGATGCAATTTCTGGGAATCGCAGAATAGGTGACTAAATCGCGACGTGACGCGGAGGAGAGGCCAATCAGAGCATGGCTGATGAAAATTGGAAACTGTGTGTTGAAATTGTGCCGCATCAGTATTCTGACAACAAAGTTTCGCGTTGTCGTATCTCGCGAGCACGTTGCAACCAATTCTCGGACGGCCCGCGCGCCGCTATTAATAATCTTTCGCGCTTAGGTAATATTCGCATGAAAATTACATCTGCGTGTCACGCACACTCGCGCAACGTAACCATCCTGCGACACAGAAAAGCATGCAATCACTAATTGTAATGAGCGCGAGATCGACCTGCCTCGCGATGAAAATTTCATAGATATAATCGGATTACTCCGAGAAAACCGAAGGTCTTGACAAATAAACTTTGAGATATAAAATCTAGAGTTTCCATTATTTCAAACAGATTTTAGCAGCTATACATACACGGAAAGAACGGTCTTGCTGAAGTATCTAAAAATTTGGCCAGATACAGATCTAAAAATAATTTTGTTAGACCATCAAAAGTAACTATGTGGGACGCTCAAACATGATGATGATGCTGCAAAAGGTTTTGATATTCCAGCAACTATTTTGGGTGTCCTACATAATTATTTTGATGGCCCAACAAAATTATTTTCAGATCTGTATTTGGCCAAATTTTTAGATATTTCAGCAAAACCATTCTTTCCGTGTAGCAGCAGATATACATTTAGTTTAATATATCCTCATAAAAAATATTATTTTACTTCGTCTCGATATTCACGTAAAAGTTGCTTTAAACTTGAATATTATTAAAATATTATTATAAATAATAAATCTCTATGATAAATGCAAAATTCTTATGAATGTGAACGTTTCGCTATTCAGTGTCTCTTTGAATAACTTATTGGCCCGTATTCTGTATCCTCTTTTATTGATAAAAGTGCCTCTAAAAGAGGCTTAGAAGCCACCTGATTGGCTGAGAAGCCACATTTAAGGCACTTTTATCGATAAAAGAGGATACAGAATACAGGCCATTATCTCAAATTATCGAATACCAAATATCTGATATTAAAATTAAAATATGCAAATATTTACAAAGACAAGATCGCTTCATTCGTTTTCACTTCCTCCGTCTCTTTTCGTTAGTTGTACCAATGGTTGTACCGGTCATGAGAACCGTCCTGTTACCAGGCATTCATGAAGTAGAACCCGCTCGAACGCGACGGACTGAACGATATTTCCATGCAAGATAACGCCGCCTCATTCAAATTTCAAATTTTCCAAATGACGTCGCCGTCGGCAGCGCAACCGCCGCGCCGGCCGGCTGGAATCACAATACTTCATCGTGGACAAAGCCGCAGAACGAGCCGATACACCCGTTGTTGACGAAAGCAACGAGCAGATAGTAGGTATATGTATATCATGAATATTCAGCTGTACATACATCGTGCTATTGGGGACACTTCGACGAGACTAATATAGTCGCGTTATCGCGACTTTTGCCATTAGGATGAGTTATGCAAGTTTCTTGTAAGAACTATTAGCCAGGTAATTTTTCCGTTTTCATATGTTCTCTATCTTATCTCCTTAGTCACATATGTAGAAGATATTTCAAAAATGTATTTCTTACATTTCTCGCGGGAGAAAAATATGCATCTCTTTTGCTGTCAAATTACGATACATGTACACAATAGGTTTAATGGAAAACGAACTAATGAAAATGAAGAAGATAGATGGAGATAATTTTACAGAAGTAAACAATATATATTCTTTGCAACGAATAAAAAAAAATCAACTTTGTCATAAACTTAAGAGGAATAGATGTGATTTTCTCAAAACAACACTTTTGAACCTAAGATATTCTCTGTTTCCTTACGGCATTTGTTATCGGATACAGGAGTACTGTCACTACTGTCATCCTCGAAAAGTTATAAGCATGCTTGGCATGACTACGTCGGCGCTTCCTACTTAATCGAAAGTCTTTTCGTCCCAGCAGAATTGGCAGAGTCGAGTTTCTGCGGGTGCGGAAATTGCGGGAATCGCAATAAAGCTTCTTGCCGAAGTTCGTTCCGACTGTAACGTGTTTGGGACTATTGCAATTAGACGTCGGCAAAATCCTAATTGCGCCCGGAGTTCGCCGGTACACCGTGAAGTTTAATGTATTGACCTAAGGTCTATCAGAATACATTGCCAATTTAATGTAAACTCTATCTCGGAAGTAATGCGCTCAAAGAATGAAATATTGAAAAGTAAAATATCACGAAGATATTTTAACGGACATGCATAAAATGATATTTTAAATAATAAAATTGTTTTTAATAATAGTACTGATTTATAAAAATGTGAATTCTTTTTTTAAGAAGTTCAATGTGATATTTTCAACCGCAATGAGTAAATATGCGACAGATATTATTTTCTACAGAAGATAATGCGATAACAGTGCATGTTTTTGCACTTCCGCAAGAACACCATTAATTCAGACATAGGATTGGATGACACACTGTATCCACGGACACCTCGATCGCTCACAACTGTCACGTAAAAAAAAAACAGCGGTTTCCGTTATAAAATGTTTCGCGATATCAAAAAAGCGTCATTGATAAATCACTCGAGATTTATGAGTCAACGTTGCAATAAACGCTTACGCGATGGCGAACGCGAAAATTTCAAATCGCGTCACACAAAACGCGTTTTGAAGCAAAATATACAAGATGTCATTCTCGCCACATATTTTACGTTGCATAAGGAGCTAATATTTTCATAAAACTATATATAGTATCCGGAAGCCATAATTTATCTTCCTATAAGAGTTTATAGTCATAATAAGATAAATTTTAAGAGAGAGAGTTTGCGTTAAAGTGAAGTTAAAATAAAATACAATTTGCTGAAATTATTCAATTCAAACTTAAATAATCAGATTAAATTGCGAAACTAAAACTGTGTATATTAAATAATTCGTGGACGTAATTATGCAACACTGCTTATACAAGCGCGATATGAAAGAATAATTTTTTGTTTACGTGAGCGCAAAACTGTGAGCGCGAATATGCACGATGTTGATTCAAAGTTTTCTGACTATACTAGGCTTTCCGGAACACAAAAGAATGCTCAACACGCTTCATCATAAAACATAACAAAATTCCAATAATTCCCGCAATAATAATCGCGAATAAGAATCCACTTTACGTGGAATGCCGCAATTTCAAACACCGCCGCTTCCCGGTTGAAGTATTTCAATGTAATTGAAAATTTCATGCTATTACTCTGGACGATAATTGGTCGCATATGCGTTTATTGCGAGATTGGTTTCCAGCACAACAAGCGCAGCTTCAAACGCACGTTCCGATTTCGCATTTATTTCTATATTTCTTATCGTAATTAATTTATTTCGTTAGTAAAAGAACGATGTATTGTATTATGCCCATGTCTGTGCATACTGGCTGTGTAATTTTCCGTTTCATTGGTTGGTCCTTCCATGTTTACTAGAATTAAATATGAATTAGACATGCAAGATAATGTAAAGATTGCAATAATATTTATGATATTTTTTATACTACACAATTCATTGTTTTCTTCGTAATATGGAAAAAAATACATTTTATAATTTACTTATTCATATTATACTTGGTTTTTAAACATCTCTTTGTATCCTTTTTTTCTCTATAATTAAAAAATACATATCTCATATAGAGATATTTCCTTTCAGTTTACATAAAGTACTTTTTAACACTTATATTATTTTGCGCATTTCCAATTTGTATATACAAATATGTACTCCTTATTTTTTCTTGTTTAAAAGCTTTAAAGTTCAACCTACGATCTTGCATTTTGAATTTAAGAGATTACAATTCGTTTAGAGAAAAGAATAAATAGGAGCATTATATTTTGAGCAAAGGAAGAAAGAATGTCGTATCATATTCAATTTGCCACAATGACAGATGTACACGCTTACGCACGTCGAACGCATATTTCGTGATAAAAGTTTGAAAGAAACCGCGAGAAAAGTCAGAACGGATGAACCTTGCACTTTGCAGGCAAGAAATGTGCCGTGAAACGAACGTCAATTCTGTCAGATCTTGATTGCTACGATATATTCGCTCGCTTGCCGTCAGAAGAAACGCAATAGTTCGCTGTACTAGGTCAAATATTTTTGCCGTACCCTCGGACTTGGCGGTATATATTTCAAAAGATAATCGTTTCGATAAGTATAGAAAGATCTGCTTTGCCAGATTGGAAGAAAATTTGAATTTCTATTTTGATTCAATTCGCTTATACATTCCGGTTAAATTTACAAATCTAAAGTTGATGCTAGGATAACAGGCCTTGTATCTGCGTATGCACATATCTATACATTTCGTGGAAAATACGTGGCAATCAATAAAAAAGCGGAATAAAAATAAATCGCCATTGATCGCGCAAGTCTAACAGTTATTAGGGCGTAAGTCAACATCCCATGTCCCGGATGCGATAAAAACTGTTTCCTGTATATTACAGTATAACCATGATTTTCCATGTACTTTTATATTTAAAATTAAACGAAGATATAAACGACAAAGGTATTTTGTTGAGTTGTATCAAATTTAACTAAAAACCAATTCAAATAATTGAAATTCAAAATTAAAATTAAAAAGATTTTTAAAATAATTTTAATGTTACGTCATTATATATAATTTAAATATTATTTCATCAAAAGATATATTATGCTCTATTATATTTTTTCACAAAGTTAAAATTTTAATTATTCAAATTCTCCAAACAGAAAAATTAATTTGGAATAGACCATAAAACACTGTCTCGGTATTATTTCCGAAATATCGTATATCCGAACTATGCAGATATTACACGAAGCAAGAGAATCGAACGAGAGAAACGATAAAACGATACGTCGTATGTATGTCGTAACGATACTTCCTCTATCATCGGTGGAGGAACAGTATTTCTCCAGGGAAGCGAAATTGGATCTGGCGTTAACCTCAATGGAAGACTCTCTAAG
This sequence comes from Aphaenogaster floridana, assembly GCA_003063835.1. NCBI lineage: Eukaryota > Metazoa > Arthropoda > Insecta > Hymenoptera > Formicidae > Aphaenogaster > Aphaenogaster floridana. The sequence continues at coordinate 347,026 of NJRP01000046.1, forward strand.
TTTCTTTGAGGCGACGACAGGGTTGAAGATAATGCGGAGGAACTTGCAGTTATTCAGATGCTCGCGTACAAGTCCGGGATACATAATCCCATTACGGACAAGATGCTTCGAGACATTCCCTCGAGATTCTTCAAAGAATCGGAACCAATGGGAAGCTGTATTATTCCTTATGAGAGAGCTATCCCTTATTGCAATATAACACAATCGCTCAAACCATAATTGTGAAATTATTATGGCGAGAATGGTAGAAGCCTGTAATTTGCTCTGAAGTAGTCTTTGAATATAAAGTTGTACTTTAAGAATCTTACAAATTATGAATTCATTCCGTTTTTGCTTTCAATTGCTATCTGTTTCAATCCAGAATAAACGGCTAGATTAACACTAAAAATGTATACTCAAAAAAAGTATCTTGTATATACAAATATATATAAATATATTAAATCAGAAGCAAAATATATAATTTAATATATTTTAACAATTTTATAAACTTCCAGTATATTTTATAAAGTTATGAGTTTGAAATTTTCCAATTTCTCAACATAAATACTTTTTAAAACAGTTTATAACACTGTTAAAAAATTGAAGATATAAAATTGAATATAAATGAAGAAGTTGTTTTGAATATAAAACATGAAGAATAGGACATCGCCTTCACTATCGTGGCTCTCTCCTCTCCAAGCTCATATACCTTCGGAAAGAATCCTGCAAGCATTGATGGTAGAGCTTGGAAGTATTTCTACGAACGATTCTATTCGATTTCGGTTATCGACTGTCTCGAGATAGAAGACATAGAGAGACCGTGAATAAAAAGTGCATCGTGTTTTATCGATACTTATTTTCATCAAGCCGAGTTTTATTCGCTTATACCTATTCTAGAGTTTTCCGATGCTTTCAGAAAATCGATTGAAACTGTCTGATCAAATTTCGCGTTGTGCAATAATCCTTTCATATAACATCCGACATAATTTATATCGTAAATTATTATGGCAAAAAACGTGAAAAAGATTGAATATTCTACATGTCATAACGTTGTTCGACATAATGGAATGTCATCGGCGCCCGCCGTTATTGCACTAAATATCTAATTAACCCTCTGATGCGTTTTATGAACTTTGTACATTGCAACATCAAAGTGAATAACCTGTGGGCGGATAATAATTGTCATTTAAAAACTTAATCGATCCTCTCAGCCTGGTAATTCTAATATTTATATCTCAATGACAAACTCTGAAATCTAAAAATCCTGTTAAAGTTCGTTTAAAATAAATTAAAAGGAAAAATTATTAATCCAATTTCCCTCTCTAAATTTTAATTCGTTAAACTCATTGAAGTTTCCATCTTGAAATAAACGGCTACTACTGTTCAGCTAGATTCATTATGAACGATTTAATTCACATCTCATAAGAATTAAATAAAACAAAAAAACAAAAGTCTTAAAATTAAAGTCAAACTTATTCAAAGTCTCTACCTAATCACTCCGAAAAAAAATGAGCAACCGGATAAAAACATCGATTGGTTCTCAGTATTGTTTATAGGAATCACTGCATAATCTTTCCAGTCGTGGAGGAATGGCAACAATTCCAAAGCAATCTCCAACATTGTGGACCATCTCCCCAAACACATAAAGCAACTCAATCTTCGATTTTTCCGCACCGCCTGACGACAATCCGCGAAGCGCCAGTCAATTCGTCGTCGTCGTCGTCGTCGTCGTCTACGGGACACAGGTGCGCGCAATGAACCCGAAATTACGGTACGGCGACGACAGCTATCGTTTCGTTGTCGTATTCTTCTTTGCCCCTCGTATCGGATTCCGTCTCACGGCTGGTGGAATTCGCCAACTTTAACGAGGCAACTTGGAAAGTGCTACGAGCGTAAAGCGGGGCTCTGTCCCTCTCCCTCACTCTATTGGATTTCAGTTATCGAGCGTTTCGTGCGGCTTCCTCTATCCGGCTTTTACGAGTAAAACGTAACCTCAGATCGTGCGTTCGAAATACCCTCTCCCGGGACGCGTATTGCCAGCCATAAAATTCGCTCCCTCCTCCCACCCCTCCGTAGGAATTCAATTTCTCAATTGAAAGCGGATTTTTATCATTCGTCCACTAGATCGTTTATCTGGAACGCGACGCAATTGAAAAAATTCGCCATGCATCTGCATTCATCATGTAAATCCATATCTGAGCAGCGTGGACAGAAACGTAAATTTAAAAATTTATGTTCGGGAGAAATCCGCAATATTCACAAGGCGTTGCCTTGTGCAGTCCTGAATTAATGCTCTTGTAAGAATATAAAATGAAGAGGTAGAGAATATTATCTTTGCGTACTTTTTATCGAGGCAAAACAAAGCGAAGTGGAGTGCTTTTATCGGATAACGCTTTTGCGGACGCAAAGTGCTATTATTAATTAGAGGGAGCTCAAGGAAGACCATCCGAAGCCATCAGCACGCCTCCTTTTTGTCATGTCGGCCTATTCTTGACTCCTAAGGGAAATTAATCGACGAGACGGAAGAGTTCAAGAAAGTCGACTTTTAACGACTGTCTTCGTTAATAAGTCCCCGCGAAGAGTACCCTTAAGCGAAGTTTAATCCGTCTATATAACCATCGCGCTGCACCGGAAGTCGTGTCTTATGAACCGAAAGACAAGACGAAGATGACTCTTGGGCGCCACTTACCTCCGTAAGAAAAATCTTCCGCGTTCGTTATCGGCACGGGGAATCAAATTTAAATTATATCTCGTCCCACATCACCTCTCACGTGCTCTTCCGTTAATCTCGAAAATCGCAAAAAGAACAGGAGTACCAAAAGGACAGGTTCCGTTTCAAGATTCCTCTCTTTCTCTCTCTCTCTCTCTCTCTCTCTCTCTCTCTCTCTCCCTCTCTTCCTCTCTATCTCTCACATTATTTTCAGAAAGGTCGTTTATGCGCAAAAATATTTCCCTTCCAAATAAAAACGCTGACTCCGATATCCGATATGTGTACGAAAGGTAACGTATACCCTTTATTTTTCCAACTTTCATCTTCTAAAGATATTTTAACATATTTCCGCAAAGATGGAATTTCATTTTCGAATTGACATGAGTGGAAAACAAATATAGCATTACTTTCAAATTCTTTTTATCCGTAAGAAAAAATAGTACACGAGCACCAACAGCAAGTCTTATTTACCCGACCTTTTCAAAAACATTACACAGCATTTAACTGGAAATTATTATGTACGTATAATCGTATGCTAATAGTGCAGTGTCTGCTATTCATAGTAAAACATAGTCCTTGTCAGGAACGCATTAATGCACATAGATAATAATAATAACTAGCTAGCATTAACTATCACTTTGGATCGATTAGCATACAAATGATCGATATTTACTGAGCAAACGAAACGCGTGCACGACAAAGAGACGGGGAGAAACGGGTTAAATTACAAACAAATGCAAATAATTGTGCACAGAGTGTACACGGTTTTGTGAAACGAAACCAATAGATACATATATGTACATAAATAAATATATGCAGTGTGGACCTGTGTATACATGAGAAAATTTAAGCTTCTTCGTAATCAAATATTTTTCAAATTACTGTAAAAGTCCGTAATTTCTCATTAATAAGAATAGATTTAAATTTCATTTTTTCGTTTGAATAATTCTTTCATGTGTACCTGTAACGTTCTGGCAAACGACAAGCACTAATTGGAACGTGTTTTTCAACCTGCATACGAATTCGATTCGAGTTGTATCCGGCGACGACGACTTCGACACATCCGTTGACATAATCGGATATCTAACATGTATCGAGCTAGTAAAACGCGACAGCTTTACTGGCGCGTCGTATCTTAATTAACCGGCGAAACTCTTATCTCGAATACGAAACTGCGGCCGGTTTACGAGGACTCGAACGATACCGTGTTATCCCAAAGCAAAAGCCACTCCTCGTGTTTCACCCTCGTCGACATAAACTATACCGCGTAAATGGCGGCTCGACAATCCGTAATTTGGTCGCCGGCCGAAACGCAAAATGCACATTTTTTCCTTTTTTTCTGAGGCACGTGTTACCGCAATCGTGAAAGTAAATTCTCGAACGAACGAGTGTCGATACGAAATGGCAAGCACAGCTCGTCGTATTTCGACGATTAATTGTCCAACGTGAGTGTCGTGATGCGAGTTGGCACGGCGGTATCCCGTTGCGTCCGCGAAAGATCGAAATTGTTCAACCCGCAGTCGGTCTAGTGTCCAAACAGGAGTGTCATGGAGTGTCATTTTAATTAACACATTACACTGAAGTAATATGGTATGAAATACATATCGGAAAAGTATGAAGTGGGTCGACATTTCGGTCGGTATTTAAAATTGTGTGTAACATTATTCCAGTTATTAATATACATTTTTAATGAATATTCTATTAAAATACATTAATTTAAAATTGATATGCCTTCATTACATTGTATACATATGTATATTAATTACATATTATAATTCTGTAATCAGCTATAACTAATGTGATCTATATCAGAAATTTATCAGAGATTTAATGAGAGGAAATGAGATGTAGTTAATTAAAAGATTAAACGATATCTGTCTTAAAAAAGATCGAACACAAGATAACATGAAATATCCTGAAATTAAAGCGTAAACGTAAGTTCGCCAGTTAGTACGAATACATCGTTTTAATCCCATATAGTCCAAAATGATCAAGGCTATTTGCTACTGATTCTATCGATACTAAAAGGGCTCTGCGGTCTCGGTATCGGTCACCGTATTTTTGATACACAATGACCATAATCCGGTCAGTATAAATCAGCAATGACCGAGATAGCATTCCCGATAGACATGGAACAGGGACAGTAGATAGAGCGTAGAGGTCGCGGCGCTATTTTGAGGTAAAAAGCGGATGACACGAGATCGAGATCGCGTGACCACCGCACAATGTCGGCATAAATTATTTATGAATTACAGCCCAGTCATCGGTGCGCGAGTGTAGGTGAGTGAGATCTAAGGGATCGTGTATGCGTGCGGGCATGTATGCATGAGAGTGTGCTTCGTGCATGCATTCGTGCGAAGCGACTCGTAGAAACCGCATTCTTGAAGGTAATAGTCGTCATCGTACTCGCAATGATACTCGACCAAGGAGGAAAAAGGGGGAGGGGAGTTTTTCTCGGAAGGACGTGCGAGAATCTGTGAAACGACCACGAAGTTTCTCCATAAGTTAATCCCCGAGCAGATGGCTACGAGGTTTTCTGCGTGTGGCAAATGCATGGGAAATGTTAACTTCGCACGTCTTTCATCAATCGCGATTATGAATGCATTTTCTGCATCGATAAATATAGCGATAATAGCAGCAGTAAAAGAGTATAGTTAATATATGAAGTGATTCGGAACTAACACCTTAGCTACTTTTCAATGAGAAATTAGAAGAAAGTTGAGTAAGGAATGTGTGTGTTATTCAATTACAACTCAATCTGATTGAGTTAGTAAAAATTTGTTTGAGGATTTATAATTAGACTTTTGACATTGAGAGCAGACATCTGCCTCTGATAAGAACCATAGGTATGTCAAAATCCGATTGAGCATTCCGTAAATAGCTTATGACTGAAACACGCATATGCGTGACTTTTTAAAAATCATGATGCGATAACGTGAAGCGCAGTTTCATAAATACGAATAATTGTAACAGAAGCGTACAGACAAAAGATAGTTACGGTAATGCGATGCCATTTATCGTAAATTGTGCGTATCGCAAATTGCACCGAATGCAGACATGAAATCGCACTTAGAAGGCGTGGAGCGTCAGCACGATTACGGCACGGCAATAATGTTGCTTACAAGTATATTATAAAAATACTCACATTGTTGACCGCGATAGAGAGATAAAGCATCTCTGCGAACCGACCGTGCACGCAATTTTTCACGCTCGGAGGAACACGTCGCGATTGTCTCGACAGACGACCGTGTAACTTCTACTTCGCGATTAAATTAAAAGCCGCAGCTTGAAAAGATGGAAATCTCTCTAAAGCACATTACGTGATATATATATATAATTTATATACCTTTCCGATCTTTATTTAATGCGGAATTTTTCCGTGTCGTTGCGCCTAGTATAATAACGACGTTATTCCCTCGCGGTTTTTACCACGAAAGATTTATCGATACCGTTTCTCCGGTCGCGAAAAAAAAAGACAGGAAAGATTTTAAAGCGACTTACGCGATAGTAAAAAATATTAGAGACAATGTTCTAAAACTCGCTGGCGCGGGCGAGTTATTTTGTTTACCTACGTTTTAATTGTTAGATTTGTGCTTCCGAATCCGCGCTGCAAAACTGTAGAATCTTCATGAAATGTAAACGCAACGGTGAGAAAAAAACTATTCCGCTCGTTACGCGCAATACAATTGCGTATTTTGTCGACTGATGCTTCAACGCGCATTTCAATTTATTACGACACGCGCAACAACAAGGAACGTCTGTTTCGCACGTCGGGCACTAATTACAACTTAAATTGGAGAGGTTCCTTGACAATGAATGCAAGAATGCGTGCGAAACGTCGCATGCAATATTCCTGCCGCTTCACGAAATCATGGAAGATGCAAAATGAATCGTCAAATACGAATCGCAGCGAAAATCAAGTAATTGTGTGATAATTATTCTGGCATAACAACGATAATTATTCTTTCATATCTAGCATTAATCTATCAAATCTAGCATGAATTTTTAAACCAAAAACTAGATAATTAGACCGCCAGTAATAATTCACAGTATATTTAAATTGGTCGACAACGACTGGCCACGATTTATTTCAAATCACAAAATACACATTTCAAATTTGAATTTTTAAATATTTGCCGCGAGTTATTTCAACACTAAATTCAGAAAATGTTTATCGTATATTTTTGGATAATATATAAAGATGATATTGTCAATACAGACTCATCCTATAAATCCAATGGATAAAAATAATCAACATTATTTACGGTATTGATAAAAAAGAAAACAGTCTGCGAATTCACTCTACGACGAATTAACCATTCGTTATCAGCAGTTCGCATTGCCAGCGTGGGCTATTTTTCGCCCGACGATATATACGGGGTGATTTCTATCGGAACGGAGTTGGACTATTACGCGCAAGGCAGAATGGGGAATTGGAACGAGCAGATTCGTCTGAATGGGCCAACGGTACTACAATTGGGCCTGGATTTTCTCCAAGACGAGGACTTTCGTCGCCCGGACAACAAGAAAAAGAGGAAAAAACGAAAAACGAGAGAAAAGTTCCCCGTACCGGCGAAAACTGTCGGACAGGTATTAAGGAAGTACTCGTCGCGTTCGTACGAACTTTGCCGTGCCATTTCGGAGATTGGATTCTTATTGAGGATTTCATCGTATCAATCGTCGTTTCCTGGCGACGACAAGTCCTTCCGCGATCCGGAATGCGGGGTACGCCGATCCGATACAAGCATAACATGAAAAAGACTGTATAAAAAACGAGCGAAATTCTAGATGTTTGGCCGGCGATGTCCAATATTCGATACAAGAAATTCAATGCACTTTTAAAGAAAACAAGGTTTGCCAAAATTTTTCATTCACGACTGTCAATTTTACCGCTTATACTTCACTTCTTTTTTAATCTTTTCACTTACAATTAGTAGTATAAATGCTTTTTTTTGTTCTCGTATAAATAGTTTAATTTCTTGTATTTTTCGCTTCTTAAACATAATTTTAATTAATATACAATATATTTATGTAAATTAAAATTATGGAATAAACATGTAACCGTTTAAAAATGCAACTTATTTCTCTCCGAAAAAAAATTATGGAAAAACATTTAATACGTTTCAAGTCCTACGAGTTCTTACTCGAATTTATGCGAGAACCTTAATAAAAGTTTAGTAAGAATAACATGAAGAGAGAAATTGTACTCACTTTAATAAGGAAGCCAAACGTCCATGCGTGTGTGTGCCTAAGATGCAATCTTTCTTCTATCTGAAACAAAAAAGAAATGCAAAATGAATGTAATCCAAATGATAAAAAAGATGAACGCACAAATACAAGATATCTTCGTTTATAATATTATATTATACAAATGTGAAATGTGATACACAAAACAAAATGCTTAAAAAATTATATTTCTGTTATTCAGCTGTTAATCATACTTTACGACTAACGATAAACAACTGAACTTTACAATCGTCAAACATATACACGTTCTATCATAAAATCAAAATTTTTCATAAAAGATAGAGACGATTATTTTCGCGGTGATTAATTTTTTATCTTATCGTTATTTTATTAGCAAGATACGTATTTCGATCTACGTAAATATCATCCTGAGAGTACGATATAAAAATCAATACTTTTGCACAAAATATATTTCATTATTTGTGCCAATTATACTCGATAAAATATATAATATACGATAGAATATTCTCGTTTTTTTTCGATACCTTAAAGAAATACAGAGAACGAATCATTTTTCTTATGAGAAGGAATAAATGTCTTTTTTAGTTCAATCACATTGAAATTTATGATTCAATTCTTAGCCTGCATAATAATCTGGTCGAGGGTCGTTCTTTTCTTATAAGTTGAATCGCTGATTCTTGCGACTATTCGAAATTGCGAACTAAAATAGAATAATGCAACGGGCAATGTCCGAAGAACGTGATCCCACCATGGTGGAAAAAATTGTGAATAAATAGCAGTTATAAATGCGCGCTATCGTCGCATTATTATGCCACTTTCGCATGGCATGACTCGCGCGAAATAATGCTGCGTAATACAGCAGCGAGATAGCTTATGCCCGCGTGTGCGAGAAAAAGATTTTAATAAAGCACAACGAGTTCAAGACTCGCGATGTAAAAATGGCTTGGAGTGACGATCTAAAACGTGATGTTGCAACGATAAGGGAGAATTTGTGAAAATTATATGTCTCGCGAAATTATTTCGGAGAAAGAAAAAAAATTAAATCGCACATTCAGATATACATAGAAATTCTTTTATAATTAAATTGAAACTAAAATTAAAATTCCTATTTCTCAATGTCTGGATTAATCTAAAATAGAAATTGATATATAATAAAACGTTTTATTTGTATATCGAATAAAGCGATGACTCGTTTAAAGTCAAACGAAACGAATTGTAGCGAGCAATATGATAATGGTTAAGGATTAAAGTGTAACGAGGGTGCGCGCAAAAAAGCGACTATAAAGATCGTAATGACAATGCGCGTGTGCTATTTTTTCCTCGGTACCGCCTACACAACGACCTACACCGCCTGTATTTTGAACAGGGAAAAGTAAACGTGCGGTAAATCCCCGGACTTATACGAGGAATACGAGTTACACAGAGCCATCCATAGAGTCAACAAAATTTATTTGCCAGACGAATGGCCTTTACCTCCTACTTTTGGTAGATTATATGAAGCCTCCCACGTATCACCAATAAATTTATAGAGTCGAAAAATAGGAATATTCGTGCTTTGACATGAGCTGAATACATAAATTCCTAACGTTGCAAATATTAGAATTTTCCGTGGTATACTGGCGAAGTTCCCCATCACTCTTTTTTTTTTTGACAAAAAAGGACACTTACAAGACGAAAAAAACTCAAGTTTCCGCGTTACTTCCGTGAAAATGCGAAATTTTAAAATACTAAATATTCTAAAATTCTCAAATATTTAACTAAAAAAAGCTTACAGAGATTTAAATTTATTTCTGCATATTTAATATCGTGAAAAATGAATGACTGAAACACGAGATTTTATTCATTTTGCTTTAAAAAGGAACCATCCGTTTCTCGAGTACACCCAAAATCCGGACTAATGCGATTCTCTCGCGAAACATGAATGCATCCTATTTGGCGATGCGATCGCGTCCCTTGTCGCAGACAGATTCAATTAAACGTCGGGCATCACAGACAACCCAGTGCGGGAGTATTGAGTCGGAACCGACTTCGATTTTCGGCGACGGTACATTAACGAACAAAAGTCCGATTTACATCCAATTCAAAGCGTTCCTCCAAAATCCTTTTAACAAAGACGCGAGAAATAGAAAACCATATTGAATCTCTCAGACTTAACGCATGCAATTTCAGTCGCACATCTCTCAGAGAATTTAAGGATAAAAAAAAGAGTCGAAAATAGATTTTCCTTAAACTTCTCTCAATAAAAAACGTATCAATTATGATTGCATTCGTATTCTTAGTAATAATTACAGAGAGCGAACCAATTAAACTCGAAAATTAAAAGGACGGTGATAACAATAGTTTTCAAATAAAGGATATTTCTTGCTCACGCTACGTATCGATTGTCAACCAGTTAAATTCGCTTTTCACTTTTGATACGTTCTTTTTTTATGCCTCCGATCAGCGATTTACGAGCTATTTCGATTTGGCGATATTGCGCGAATAGGAAGGGAAGGGAAGGTGGACGAGGAAACGAATATACCTTTTTATTGCGACTTTGTTTTAATGGACGAATCGACGGCGGGGATGGTGATAAACAAACGGAACTTGGACAGAAAATTCGATTCGAGACATCGTTCCGACGCGCTTTATTCATGGCGCTCGACTCTAAACGTCGAGAAGATATTCCCTTCGTTCACGACGTGTTTTATCGCGTAATCAAGCCAAAAGCGAAATCTACGATCTCTTCGAGCTTTCCCTCCTCCATTCCCTCTCTCATTCTTTCTCTCGGAGCAGAGAAAGAGACAGAGACTAGCTGAACGAGAGACGATCTCCGTTACACGTTTCAAGCCGCTCCTAACCTCGCTCTTTGGGGTAATAATGCGAGAAACGCGACCCGCCCTTGAGAATTATTTCATACGTGCGCCACTACGATTGAAAAATATACCGAGCATAAAATATTAGAACTTTCTGAAGAATTTTCATTTTTGTATTATTTGTAGATGTAGATTGTAAATCTAGACTGTAATCTGTAGATTGGGTTTATTAATATAAAGTCAATTTTTTATGAACGAAAACGACAAAGCCATTTAAGGGGTTACATACGGTCTCAACTTTAAAAAAATAATTTTTTTTACAGAAATGAAATCTTTAGTGTGTAGAATTGTGGGTAAAAAGATTTAAATCGATATTGCAATTATTAACGAAGATATGAGCAAAAATGTGAGCGCGCGCACGGTCGAAAAAACCGGCCTCGCCGAACAATAGAAAGCCAGGTGAAGCGTTCAGGTAGAAACTCACAAATGCATGTTTTCGTTGTATTAGTGAAAGTGTATAGAGACAGAAGATTCTCAAGAGTCCATAGTATGGCGCAGGAATGGCAGATTAAGTGTAAATTAAAAAAAAAATTTTTTATTAGTACATTTCTTCCTTTTTACTTTAAACGCGTTTTTTCAAAACTACATTTGTCAATACGGACAGCATAATAACTTGAACAATTTCTAACATTTTTGGATGAAACTTGCGCTCATCTACGTAGAATTAAATTGTCCAAGAGCCATCGGCTCATTTTTTTTTAATTTAAATTTTTAATAAATTTAAAAGTCTAAATTTTAGACGAAAAATTGACACTTTTTTCAAAATGGCCTAATTTCCTTATTTTTCACAAATTCAAAAATTTGAGCTGATGGCCCTTAGCTACATTATTTTACAAGACAGTATCTGGATTTTAATAATTTTGTGTTTCTACAGGAAGTTAGGATGCGCTGCCCGGATTTTCGTGGAAAGGTTGACGCGGCTGCAGATTACAGAGCCTATATGTAACTAAATTGGGCGGAAAAAATTTTTTTATATACATAAAATATCAAGGAACAACGTGGAATTATTAGCTTTTCAATTTATTTTACTCTCTTCCTGAAAAAAATTCCTAAAATACATCAATTTTTCGACGTCGAGAACGTATGTAACCCCTTAACGTTAATAATACATATATTTAGCATTGCAATATTAACTTAAGAACTGTATGAAATATAATGCTATTAAATTAATAGCAACAGCCTTTTCAAACAATTTTCACGACATCAAAATTATTTAATTTCAATATTTCTTTAAAATATAAGAATGATACAAATACTATACACCTATACTAATCAATATTAAGTAATATTTTGACCTTATGTTAAAAAATTGCTCAGCAATTTACTGTAATATTTACACTTATGTTCTTGCTACTTTTTATATACATTTCTTCACATCATTATTTTAGACAGTCTCTATTTTATATTTTGTTCGATCGGTTCATCTTTGAAACACCGTGTACATCGGGAATGGCCCTTGGGTACGGCTCAACGAAATCGAGTTTTCGTCCGCTTTATCCGCAGCTTCCGCCGTTCGCTCGATGGAACGCGAAAACCCGCGAGAGGCATCGGTTATACAGAAGAACGGCTTCTGCCGTGTCACGAAGGTTGGACCGGTTCCAAGTCGCGAATCGATTGACCCCTAAAACCGATCGGATACACAGGGTGTGCAGAATCTAAAATTTACCCACGACTTCTCTGACCAATCCAAAGTCAAGCTTTAATAATAAAACCGCCTAATAATAATAGCCTAATAATAAAACCGCCAACAAATCAATAATATTTAAAATATGAGTAAGAATAAATCAGAGTGCAGACAAACAGTTAATAAAATTAAATGAGCTTAAATAGAACTGTATGTTATGGCATTTGATTACTAACATATCAATTATTGCCAAGGAATAAATAAAATTAATACTCTCTAAATCTGAATCAGTGGAAAAGTTACTGATTGCATCAGTGACGTCTTGCATCGCTATTGAATCAGTAAAACAGGGCCGAACGCGCTGCGTAATCAGCGAGAACGGCAAAGCTTACTGATTCGTCAGTGGTTATATCGTTATTCACTTATTTATTAGTGATTTCTGAGACAAGTTCGTGCGTACTCAGTGTCTGTTGCGTTAATATTACCAGTGAAGATAATTGTAGAAGAGAATTAATATATCACCTTCGTTATTGGTTATATATCACCTTTGTTATTCGTTATTATTCAGCATTCCAAGTTTTACTAATTTGCCAGTTAAATTTCACTGATTTTCAGTGACTATTCACTGATTCAGATTTAGAGAGTTCACTGATTTCAGTGGCATACTTTAGACTGAGCACAGTGAATAGTATGCATGATCAGTGACTATTCACTGATTCAAATTTAGAGAGCAGGTTATCAAGAAATAATATAAATAGAATAAATTAGAGTGCAGCCAAACAGTTGATACAATTAAATGGGCTTCATTTAAATAATAAAATTGCATTTTATGGTATTTGCGTTACTGAGGCATCAATTATTGCCAAGTAATTAATATTTAAAATTAGATTATCAAAAATAGTAAATCATAAAATCTCGATTAAAAAAAGATTAATTCAAGATTGATCAGAGGTGGTTTGATAAGTCAGGATCACCCTGTACATCCTGCACCCTTCCTAGACAACGGAACGAAGAAGCGATAGAAGAGATAACTGCATCGCAAAGCAGCGACCTGTCAGATGGTAGCATCGGCTGACATTTACATGCAGCGGAACAATCGTACGTCATCTCTGCGAGTTGTAAAGTAAAAGTTAGCTTCGTAACAACACGCGCATCGTGCACAGGCGATTCTCGGTTATACGGGGTGTCTCGAAGTCAATGGGACGCATGCAATCCTCATCCTTGTAATATTTAAATTGAATTAAAATCCATATTTATTTATCTAATTTGTTTTACAAATAAGAATGGCCCTGCATTTTAAAAATTTTTTCTTAAAAATAATGAAAAAAAAATCTTTTGCCTCGGTTCTTTATGCTTTTCAAATACAATAACTGAAATTCAGCCGATACATTTGTCGCAACTACACGTGTCTACACGCAATAAAACAGATAAGTATCTGGCAGACTCTCATAACGTACGACGCGATCATTTATAGCCATTTAATAGCGATTACGAACAAACTTAGCAACGCGAATTATCGCGTTACGTGCTCGCAAACGCGGTGACAGACGGCACGGAATCGTGCCGGGTATATCGCGCACGGTATAATTGCGCATTGTAAATAACGCCTTTTAAACACATTGTATATATACAACGACGATGACGGACTAAGCTATTTCGCGAACGCACGGATCGCGTGTGCGTTTACGATGCCTACGACGGAGTCCAGATAACAAAGTCCACTTAACGTTAATCGGAAACACCGTGTTCGTAGTCGTAAGTGTTGTCTCATTAACACTCCAAGAATCGTTGGCCATCTCTAATAAGAATCGCCTTTATCGACTCGAGAAAACTGGACATTAGGGGATACAAAGTTTAATATATGAAAACATATTTTACATCAATTCTCTCTCTATCTTTAAACTTCTTATTTAAACCAGATAAGATTAAAGATAAAGATAATATGTACTTATATAGAGAGATAACTTAAAATAACCATCGCTAACACTTTACAATTATACATTTCATTTCCTCGGAAATTATCTAAAGGTCTAAAAGAGATATTTCATGTACAACATGCGCCCGGTCAAATATATAAAATATTTTTATACGTTCCAGTATATTTGTCGCGACTTTTGAAAATTTTAATTACCTCATTTACCTCACATTTCTTCTCCGAGTAACCGAAATCTGAAATTAAAATTTTCGTATATGCGTTGCACGCGCGAAAGAAATCGTTTAACCGCGTCGAAACGCGGACGAACTGTGCGGCTTTCGGATTAATTGGATGGATTATTACGGAATTATTGCGCGACACATGGAGAATGCTGTTCGCGTTTATTAAATATACGGATGCGGCAGGTAAAAAGTTCATAAATATCCGCGTTGCAACATGTGACTTGCGGCGAACGCACTGACGATACGTATGTACGACGTCGCATCCAGTTTCCTTGGTGAACCGGTACCCACGCAATGTGAGATTAAACTCGGATCGATTCCCCCAACTTGTCCACCTCAGCACGTGTCAGCCTCACTCGCGTTGCGCAATCCCCGTCCGTGCTCGCCTTGCGCAACATAGACGTGTGTATATCTCGTCCCGAGAATCTGACTTATCGTATCAGCGCGATACGAAGTACAGGATATAGTCATGCGGGCACAATACCCGCCAAACGCGCAGATATCATTGAATCGTTTTAAAAATCATACGTATATAAGACGCTATTTCGAAACTTATCCTTTAGGAGACACAAGAAATATTCGATAGTAATATAAAAATATTACACAGTATGGCAATATAAAAATATTACACAGCACAGCAATATAAAAATATTACACAACATAGCAATATAAAAATATTTTGCTATTATTCTGTTGAGCTTTAAGAGGCTATATATAGTTATACATCTTCCGAAAGAATGAATAAATGACCCATGCGATTGCAAAATTATTAAAGCTGCTCAAATAAACGGCTACGGGAAAAACAGGAAAACCTGGTTATTTATAAGCGCGTTTTTTTTCAAAAGACGGATATCGATCGTGTTACATAAGATGCAAGATATTGAGATCATCCTGTTAGATTGCACAGAATATAAAAATATAAAAAAGATTTTACTTATCTGTCTAAATCTTTAACTCTCTCTCTCTCTCTCTCTTGTCTTTGTAAGTACAGAGAGAGTAAATTTAAATCTTTTCGTCTTTTATTAAAAACATTAATTAAAATTAGTTGCAAAATATTTCATTTTAAGAGATTACGAAGATAATACATCTCCGCAATTAAAAGCAAGCTTTGCATTAACAGTAAAAAATTTTTTTATTTGCCAGAGCATTTCCTTGAAAAAGTGGTATGACATTTTTTCCGGACTTAAATAAGAATATATAGCAGAGACGGGATTTGTGTGCAGAATATTCGCGTCAAAAGCATCGATGTGATGCTTTAACGAGTTTTGCAATGCTACACGCTTTGCGGCAATGACGAAAAATGTGTACACGATACAAATTCTATGTTTAAATAATTTAAACTTTAATGACGAATGTTTGAACGTGAATAGAACCATTACAAACGTGTTTTTATAATTCCTGTATTTAACAAATTTTGTAATTACATGCGCCGCGAATATTCGGTTTTAACAGATTTTACATCCAAACGCGCGTGTTCTTTCACATTGCTTTATGCATTTTCAACCGTGACGCATTTCTGTAAAAATTGAAGCAGTGCGCGCGCGTGGACGAATTCGCGACGATTTCACGCAATGACTCGTTGAAATGTCAAACGCTATCAAAACGATATCAGCTAG
The DNA here is from genome assembly GCA_003063835.1 of Aphaenogaster floridana. NCBI lineage: Eukaryota > Metazoa > Arthropoda > Insecta > Hymenoptera > Formicidae > Aphaenogaster > Aphaenogaster floridana. The sequence goes on from NJRP01000046.1 coordinate 363,175, forward strand.
TAGATAATCAATCGTGAATACATATGTAACAACGTGGTATTAACAACTGAACGATATTGATCGGCATACGTTTTAGAAAAGGTTATACAACACAGCACGGTTTCTTTGAAACGCAATTAAGCGAGACAGTAAATCGCTCTGCGCCGTTTTTTCCTTAAAATAACATAGATATTCGTATTGATTTTCCTGTAGAAGAAATATAATAAAAAAAAAGATCGCGGTACAAAAATAAGAAATTATACGTGCGCGTTTCGAAACATTTGACAAATATTTACGAACTAAATATTTGTACTTCCTTTGTGTATGTACTTCTATATATTTCTTATCTAAAGTAAAAGTCTAAAATAAACTTCTATAAGTTTTTAAAGAAGTGTTATTATATTTTTAATATTAATACTATTATTAAAAAATAACATTAAAATATTAGTTATTACAAAAATATAAATATAATTTTACAGTTAATTTCTTTAATAAAATTTTCATCATCCATTCAATATATTATTTATATCTTATTTGTATTGTACTTTTCATTTATTAATGAAAAATATACCATGGAGCCCAAGCTATTTCTACAAAAATCTATATAAAATACCTTTACATCCATATCGCCTATAATATATAATGTATAATCTACATATGACACGTCACAAGTATTTTTGTCAATAACTATAATCGGTCTCGGGAATGATTATTTTTATTATTTTATCGTATGTTTGACAGCGCTCGTCAGAGAATTCAAATCTTCCACAGACACATATACATACAAATTCGATATTTTCTCACCATGCTCACGCTAATCCTTTTGCAACGTCACGTTTTACTATTAGAGAAATGGACTTGCTCTCTTTTCGCGTAAAATGAAAAATAGAGAAAAAAGTACATTGTATTTAAAAAACATTTCAGAAAACCGCAACGAGCACGGAATTAACGGATCGCGTCAATTTTTTAAATTTCGTATATCTATTTAAATCAATGAAAATATTCCTGCAAAATGTCATTCTTGAACACATCGCAGGAAAATTATCAAGCATAATATTTCTCTATTATAATTTCTAAATAATTCCATTTTATCATTCCATTACTATTTTATCACTCCCTAATTATGCCATTCATTATAAATGCCTCGAAGAGGTATTATTAAAATTGACATCGGGGTTTCTAGGACATATTATAGATCGAATGTGGTTAACATTAACGTTGTGCCACTTGAAGAGTATCAAATCGGACATTTTTTCAAATTCCCTTCCTCGCGAGTTATTTGCGTAGTATTCACAGTCGGAGGAAGCAAGTCGTGCATATTTATACAGCATAAATTATACCGGAAAGTGTACTCACTCTTCTTGCTGCATTCCCTTAAAAATATATGTCGTGCCGTATCGAGATATGCTAAATGAACTCTCAATGTTACCGTACCGCTGCATATCACTAATCATAAGTTACTCACTGTCGGCGTGCCTGTGCCAGAAATGTTTATGTCAAATAAATAAATAATTTCGTCTCGAGTAAGCGAGGACATCCGCCTTGCGCGATCAATGAATTTTCAAATTTTCACACCGGTATGGAGTTACGCTTTGACGGAGCAACGTCACGCAATACACGAAGCTATTTGTCTTCGAAGATGACTCAATCAACCGGTTGAACACTAACGGTGTCATTAATTCCGCAATTGTAAGATACATCGTCCCGGGACGAGAAATTTTGATACGTCAGAGAGACATCGAAGGTACGATATTAATTCTAAACTAAAATTAAAAATTCTGATTTCTAGTAGAAGTCTAATGCGTGGAAATTCTAGAAATAAGAAATTTTAATATCTTATCCAATCAAATATCGAAAAAAGATTCTAAAAAGTATTTTTAAAAAATATTTAAAAACATATATAGAAATTTTAAAAATAGTTTGAGAAGTCTTTTAAAAGATTTTGCTGAGTAACCAACTGAGAATAAAAAAAACAAAAGCTGGAGAAGGAGTTAATAATTTAATAGTCAGATTAGTATAATCGGTAGAATTTACCGATTCTTCCTCGGGAGACTCTAAAGCGATGCGTCTCTCGAGAATTCGTCTAAAATAGACGGCAATTATAAGACCGCGTAATAAATAGGCGAGTTGGTTATTTATTCCCGACTACAAACCCTCTAAGGGCACATAGTGCACGTAAATAAAGTGTACGTACGTGGAATGTAAAGTGTACGTGCTAGCTTATATAGTCGGCTGGAAAGTTCAGGCATATTTTAACCACGAGACGTACTGAAACTCCCGACTGAAATGCGCGCTTTATTTTCAATATGATTCCCTTTTCACTTAATCAACACGCTGAAAAGACGAGAGAAGTGCTCATCCACTGCAAATGATCCGATAATGAATAAAGAAAAAACAAAAACGGGTAGAAGTCTAATTTTATATTTCGCAGCAGTAAAGCGAAGTATTTAATAGCAGACTGTATTAAAATTAGAATCTCGATTTATCTAAATTATAGACGCAATGATAAAAGATTTGAAGTTAACTCTTTTTTAGCAGAGATTCAAGTGGAGGCTAAATTGGTCGCAAATTTTTTATTTTCAACTCATTATTTTCATTATCAGCTATTGTGCACATAATTAAGTCACGTCGTAGCTACCACACGTCAAAGATATATTATAATGCGTTTCCTGCACCGCGCGATATGTATACCATTGGCGTGGGAATAGCGCGCGTAAACAATGCGATCGTATAAGTACGAAGCAGTAGAGCAGGTGCCGCTACCGCAGATGCCAACGTCGTCTTCACCGTCGTCGTCAATTTAAAGCGACCGTCGACGGGTCGTAATTGGCCCGATAACAATCCGCGATCCGTGAGGCCGGCGGACGCGATTAAACGCGCGCCTGCCATCGTAAGCGAGCCGTGATAAAGCGGACCCGTATGCGGAATAACGATCGCGATCGTGCCATTCCAAAGCCCAAACTCGTGCCATTCTGTAGATCGCTCGGTATTGAGACAATGTATTGGAGGCTGTATTATTATTATTATGACCGAGGGTAAAACTGAATTTGATCGCAAGAAGAAATATGTATATTTGCAGAGAGATAATAGCTTAAACCTTTAGATCATTTTAATATTCTCTAAGGATATTAAAGAACCGTATTAATAAATTAATAATACGCAAGAATGTTATATAAATAAAATATATGCTATATATATGCTATAAATAAATGTACAAAATCGTGATTAATATTAAAAATTAATTATAATAAAATAATATAAGATAAAACTAGAATAAAGCATTTTTAGAATGGATTAAACTTCAAAGAGAGATACTTAAGAGATTTGTTCAGTTTGTTTGTCATTGTAATTAGATTTTGTGTAAATTTTTAACGGAACTATCTTTTTAACAAAATTTTAATTTAAAGTTTAGAGTTGAATGTCAAAAAATCTTTTTTTTTTTTAAATTAAAAGGTTATAAACAATCAGGTTTCATTAAGAAATTCAAAATCGACACACAAACAACAATTTAAAGAAATACTTTATATCAATCCTTTATAATTTTCTTAAAATCTTCCAACAGAATGTTCATATAATAATTAAAAAATTTCTAATAAATAGGAAAAACATCGATCGCTTTCAACATAGTCTGCAGTCGTTGACGTTACTCTTCGATTCGTTCCGTAGAGCTGCGTTGAAACGACAACATACGCAAGGGGCGTAATCTATTTATCCGGGTGAGCTAATAAAACGACACAATGCGCAATTTGGTCATCGTCGATGAATGGACGTAAACTCCACAAGATATTTTCCACGACGTGTTCATGATATAATGGGGAACCAGAGCGTGGCTGAATGGTAACGACGATCGTGGCTCGGATTGTGCGAGCGCTATGAAAGGCGTAAATCGCTATCGTTTGAGCGAGCGCGTGACTTTTATACACGTAAAACATGACGATAGCAAGAAATACCATCCATCGCAACTATAAAATGTACTCGATATTTCTCCGCTTTCCTCATATCGCCAATATCCGTCGCAAAATAATTGCTTCTCGTGGAAACCTTTCTATCTCAAGAATGATTAATGAGAACAAATATTCCTTTTGTTATGCAATCGTTCTTTACGTGGTTAGTCTATTAAAAACATTCCATCGTTTATGAAACTGCGGTTGCTCAGGTTACTGTTTCAATATCATAATGAAAACTCCATTATCATGGAAAAATTAAATAGAACCGAAATTGAAAAATATATTTTTCACTATAATTGAAAGTATGGGAAACGTTACTTCAAGAAATGTCACCGAAAGAGAGCTTTGTTCTATATTTGAAGTCTACGATTTCGTTTGAAATTCCACGCTAATTTAATTTGACTGCCGTTCTCCACAATTTAATAAAGGATCCTTTAATATCGCAAAACAATCGCTTCGTGCGATGCTTTTGGTGCGTCGCGTCGAAATGAAATTCGACGATACTCGGTGAACCAGAAACAAAGAAACGATTGAAATCCAACGCATCGCGATCCAACAAGCGTTACCGAAGTACGCCCGTATATTTCGAACGATAATGCACGCAATGGGATGGCTCGTGGACCTCGGAAAGCATCGGAGAGCGCACGCCCAGTAATATCCCCGGGGAAACAACGCGCACTGTGATAAAAAATAATTTACCGGCAAAGTGATGACTTTGCGCGCTGCGTGTTCAATTATCGCACGGCATGTATACAGCGACAGTTTCACGCTGACGTTAGTTAGGGGCGTCGCGATTTATGACAAGCGCGATGAGTGGCCTGTGCTGTGGTCCATTTACACGGAACGATTACCAACACCGACATATAATATCGTTATTATTTCGACATGTCTCATTAGGGGGAAAAAAGGTCAGTTTTCGTAATTATTTAGCTGTTTAAAGTATAAACGCTTTATCTCACCCAAAAGTCAATACCTCACATCAACAAAATGTCTCGTTTTCTTGATTTACGAGCGGAATAAGAAAATGATAAAAAAAAATGGAAATCTAACGAAAAATTGTTGAAGCACTCGAACAATTCAATATTCAATCAAATAATTCTTGAAGATAAATAGTCCGCGTAGCAAAAAATTTTATATTAAAAAGATACTACGTATCCAATTTATTTACAAATAAAATAACTCAAAAAAAATACGAGGTAACTGATATTTTGAAGCAAAATTTAACAATATTTACCCTCAACGAGAAATTCGTAAAATCCATAAAAGCGAAGAAAACATAAGTTAAAGTAAATATTAGTTTAATTAAACCGAATAAATATGATTGTGACTCTTTTTACTTGTTTTATCTTACCTCTTTCGCGTATCTGTGTTTGCTTTATAAAAAAATCTTATCAATAAGAGAAAATGTGAGATAATGTTGCTTATAGATACTTATTACAAGTATCTATACTTGTACATATTGGCGCGAGTATATATATACCGCATAAATTGACCAGGTATCACGGGTATCAAGATAAGCGCGACGAGTGTCATTCTATCAGCACGACAGGTCAATGGCAGTGCTACACGATCCGTCAGCTTTTATCCTAATAGCCGACTTCTCGCCCTCGACGATAGTGTTATCTGTCAATTAAGCAACCGCGGTCCGCGTCGAGACCGCATATACGTTGCGCCTATAACGAGAATGAATCCGACCGTGCGTCATTTATGCATGGTATTCTTGACACTCTGCCCGACGACAATCAATTTTTACTGAATTTTTCCCCGATCGATACTCGCGCGGGTATAATTAGATACGGGGGAGAAACTGTAGAAACAAACGCACGATAAAAATAACAAATCGACGAGTCGAGCGAGACGTTACGCGGAAACTGTTGCGAGTTCCACGAATCCCTACGTGATAAGGCGCGAAGTGCTTCGAAACGGAAGCATAGTTATCGCAGACGCTTACGAGACTCAATATGTACAATAAACAATCGTTGCGATATCCCTGATTAGAGATTTTAATCGCTGATCGCAACGTGACACGACATCTGATTAATTAATCACGATATTATTCCGGGAATACTTCAAGTATAAACACTTTTCATCCAAAAACCTATACTTCACATCGAGAATGTCTCGGTTTCTCGATTTACGAGCGGAATAAGCAAAAACAATGGAAATCTAACGAAAAATTTTTAAAGCAATCGAACAATCCAATTTTCAGTCAAACAATTCTTGAAGATAAAATGTCGGACGTCTCTAGTGAACAAATGTGGAGTGGACTCGTGCAAATTCTACGTAGGCTCTATAGCCGCCTCTCTCTTTCCTCCCGCCTCTTTTTCTCTGGCTCTCCCGTCGCGATTGTATATGAAAGCCATACGAAATGAACCGTAACACACGGAGGCGTGTAATTCGCGCACCATGTCGCCGGGGCTTCGCAATCGCGGGCTGACGGCTTTCAGATATATCAAGCGCGAGTTTCGCGTCCTCATCTCGCAATCCACGAAATTGCTAATGCGGCGCCGTGTAGCGAGGCGGACATCTGGCACGTTAAGTAACACGCGGCTACCGCGATTGCAACGAGCACACGGTGTTCGTACCTCTACAAACAAATCTCTCGAGAGCGTTATTTTTGGCACGCGTTAATGGATACGCGGCAAGACTGTTGGGAATCGTTTCCAATTGATGATACGAAAGACTAACCTAATTGTAAGTATGCGGTTCAATGTATTGAGAGCTTGTGCGAAAATAAAGAAATTTTCGAATGAGATTTCGAAAGAGCAAATAAATGTAATAAATGTTCAGATGTATTAATGATCATAATAAAATATAATAATAGGGAGTTATTAAAAATAAGATGTGGTTTTTAAAAAAATAATTTTAATGATTTTTTAATGATAATTTGTTCCCCCTACACCGAGTAATTTATTCTCGAAATCAACGAATTTTACGCATATCTACGGTTAATGCAACACCAATGAATTTAAATTAGTGAATATTACTTGAATCAATGCATTAATTGATGGCCCATTTAAGTAATATTCGCTAATTATAGTTACTGGTTCCCTAGTCCCAGTACACGTAGAGATTTTCCAACGGTCGATAGAAGATTAATACTGTCTATTTAGGCCAGTTTACGTCGACCGTATATTAACTAATCCTGGATTAGCAATTCGCTCTCCTTTTCTGCATTGCAGCTTTATGCGCAACATGGCAAAAGCAGATTCAATTAGGATTAGTGACGGTTATTGCAAAAGCAGCCGATAGTTTGTAAAGATACATTGCCACGTAGAGAAATATTTATACAGAATATACATATATATATATATATATATATATAAAATATAAATATAATAAATTATTTAAATCGAGATATATATATTTCTATATTATATTAATATAATATATATAATATATACAAATACATAATATATAGATAAAAAAATTATATATCAAACAATATAATTTAATAACCGATTTATGATTCAAAAATCAAACAGTAATTTAAATATCACGGTAAGATACCTCGAAATTATTTGTGCCAAAAGTAGATACTGATGCCCAATTATTTTCAATTAAAAAATTCACACATTCGAAGAAGATCCCACCGAAAGGGTTAAAGGTCGAGCGCTACAAACGTGCTGGCTGCTACGTAATCATTACAAATCTGCTGGGCTGCATTCCAAAGCGGCAGTTCCCCTTCAATCCTCGTTCTCGCACGAGGCCTTACGTAATCCCTTACCTTTCTCTCTTCCCCGCCTGTCTTTCTCCTTCTCTCTTTCAGCGCTCAAGCGTGAGTCTTCGGAGCTCACCCACGTGTCAGATAGCTCATCTCTCTCTCTATTCCGGTCTCTATCTCGATCAGTTCTCTCTTTCCCTCTCTCTCTTTCCCTCGTAGTTCGGCGTAAGCGGCAGCCTTGGCCTTCGAGGCTTCAAACGAGATCCATCGAAGCCCTCCTTTAGGTCGACTCGTCCTCTTCTTTTCTTTCTCTATTGATCCTAGAATACCACACATACGTCTTGCCATCACACGAGAGCGCTTTCATACAGATGGGGATCTCGCCCCACATCGATTTAATTCTAATAGAATGACTTTAATAGAATAACTTTTCCCGTTTACTATTTGTTCTTATTATTTCTTTTCGTAGTTGATCTTTTATCTCTATCACGACTACACAATAATTCTTTTTCGATCAGGTGAGTATATCAGGTGCCGCCTTAAACGCGGATAGCAAAAGTAAAATTGGCAGAACATTGTCGTTCTATTAAAATTTTTACTAAACTTTATGATTCATTCCAACTTACGTACATTTGTAAAATTCGTAATTAATATCCGTAATTAATATCCAAGAATGCATGCCTCGAACTTTATATAATATAGTTACGCTAAAAGCCGAGTGAAACACGCTCAGAAAAAAAACCAACTTTCAAATTCTCGTTCAGCTCGCGTTTAAAAAATATTCCCTCTGTTCGAATTCGGCTGAGGTTCTACGATTAGGGCAATGACCCAGGGATTCCAACGGACCCAAGAATTTCAAGAGACACATGGCCGAAATGGAGATTGCCGTGCCCGAACGGAGTGGCACCGATGCAGTAACTGACCTTCTCAATGCAACCGGTTTTGCATTCACACACTCCCCTGCGCCCCACCCTGCGTCGCCCCCTAACCGGAGCGGAACCTTTTGCATTCGCTGGATATGTAGCAACGACTCAATGTCCCTTCTTAAGCCAATGGCACGTACAAAAACGTAAGCAGTAAGAAAATCAACATTTTTGATTTGCTACTGCTTGCATTATTGCCTTACTGCTTGATTGTGATTGGTCGATTTACTTACTGCTTACGTTTTTCTGTGTGCCCTAGCCCTTAAGCGGTATCTACAATGAGATTTTAAGGCTTAAGCATATCAACCAATCACAATCAAAATTGCGGTCTTACATTTTAGAATGCTCGACTGTGATTGATCACCATGCTTAAGCCTTACGCTTTAAAATCCTATTGTAGACACCACTTTACGGAGTCGACCCGTTTGCAGATTATTCACGTCTCTTGCGAAATCGAGTATAAATTCTCGATCGTTCCTGTTTTGAAGTAAAGAGCACGACTGTTGCTACTGTTGACAAAGCGACCGTGAACCATCCGGCGTGCAAGACCGTTGCCGCGTTACCGTCATTCAAGGATTCTCTCATGGCGGACAGAAACAATCTTTTTCGAAAAGATCCAAGAATAGTCCTTTCAATGTTTTAAATATCTCATCGTAGCAAGTTTATATTGAAGTGACTAATGTGTTACGTGGTAATAAGATTATATGAAGGATAGAGATAACATGCAACACTCCGTATGTCATTTCATAGCCAGATTAAAGCATCAGTAAACATCCGTCTTACCCTCCTCCCCTTGCCGACAGTCAATGTCAAGGTGGTTTCTCGGGAGCCACTTCACTTTTTTCCTCCTTCCAGCGTCACTTTCGCGAATGTCAATTAGCAAATCGCGTCGCGAGATGTGTTACGCGCAACCGATAGTATCCCCGGCTATTATCCGCGAAGGAAAACGGGGAGAAAATCCAAGCGTGAGGCGAGGCAAGACGAGGTGAAGATCGAAAGCTCCAAGCGCGAGAATCACCGCGGAGGAGGAACGGCGGAGTGCGCGAACCGCGCGAAACACTCCTCACCGTACGAGACGACGGCGCGGACTGACGCTCGCAGCGACGCGACGCTCGCCTAGCTGGCCGGTCTAGGAGCCGACGCGACGAGGGAACGCGCGCGCGATTGGCCGCCGGCGCACCAGCCGCGGGTCGCCGCGCGCCGATTGGCCCGCGCGCGGCCGCGAACTTCGATATATAAATCGAATCGTCGCGACCGCGAACGTGGAGATGACAAGATTTGCGCCGCGAGGACGTCGGACTGATTTACGAAGAGCTTATTTATGCGGGTCGAGTCAATTCGGCGGACGGCGCGATCCGGATTACCCGCCTCCCGACAGCGGCGATTTTTACGGCTGCGATCGACGATTTAGGATACGATTTACCTGGAAAATCGGCAGTGGAGGTCGCGGTAATTCCCCGAGCGCGTTAGAAGTCTACCCCAGAGTCATAAAACACATGGTTTTGCTGTAATTCTATTCCAGTTAGCGAGCGATTTATACATCGGTTTTTTTCCTAAATAGACATGGAGTTAATAAAACTTTTGTACATTATAACTGTCTTTCTTGTTATTTATTAAAGGTATTAAAGATAACAAGATGACACGTTATTCTTTGTTCCCAGGTAGCAAGCTAGCACCATTAGTCGTCATCTTGACGTCAAAATGACGACTAATGTCGTTATTTGACGTCAAAAGGATGACAGCTTGTTACTTGGATTAGAAAACCTCATCCGTTTTTGTTCCCGAAGTTAAATTCCGAGTAAAACGGTCCTTTCTGAAAAAGGATGTTCCGCAAAAAGATGTATGTCAGTAGGTACGTATACAGAATGCGAGGAGGCAGTTTTGATAATTCAGGAGCTCTCATTGTTCTCCCGAAGGTACAAAGGGGTAGCGACAAAAAGGGTTCGTTGTACATTAAATTAGAGCGAACAGCATTGTTGCACATCCGCGACTTTGAATGCGACGTGGCAGCCTTAGCGAATGCAAAACGCGACAGTGCACGAAATCCTCGGTCTGCTGCGTTTGACTACGTTTCCTGCGTGAAATTAAAATATGAAAGAACACGTATGAAAAATACGACCTTCGTCGTCAAAGGCGAACCGATAAAAATCAGTATTGCCGGATTTTTACGGATTTCGTTACGGTAACGACTCGGTGATGTGTTTCGTTATTTCTACGTCTTTAATATGTCGATTGTCCTTCGACCATGTCTCTTGCACCGTTCGTTAAAAAGTAATCGCGTTAGGCGCTTCGTAAAGAAAGGACGTTCTTTCCGGTTAAGTATTTTTGGAAATCTAACGCAATAGATCATCTGTTGCGATCATCCATCATCTACAGTTCTTTCTCGTAAGACTATTTGATTTAATTCAACTACATCATTTATTTTATTTGACTTTTGGCCGTATCGAACCCAAACTCAGAGGATCGGGTGCCATTAACAGAAGAAGAAGAAAAAGAAGAACAAGAAAAAGAAGAAAAAGAAGAAGGCCGTTCGCTAAAGAGCTCGCTTGAATTTTGACTTCGTTATTGGATATTCGTACCACAGAAGCGTACAGCGTATCTAAATATCTGAAAATTTTCGGCAAATACAGAATAGCTCCGTTATTCCAAATTGCTCTAACCGAGTTTTCGAATACGTTTCGCGATATTGCGCGGACGTGTTCTCCCTCTCTGTCCCGGAAAACAATGCATACGTGCATAAAACGACAGAACTCGGCAGATTAGGAAGAATGCATTACGCGCGCGCGCGCTTACTCGCGTTGTATTGCGCGCTCACAAAAGCGCTTCTTTCAGGAGCTCAAATCCCCGGGAGCTCCTACCTTCCAAATCCTATTTTGCGGCAGCTTTCCCATTCGACTCGTCTCTCACGGCGTTAAAAACTTTCGAGACTACCGAGGCGGACAGTTTGTCGGTTTTGGCTCGAGTCACTGTAGGAAAAGCAGGGAGCGAGAGGAGATCCCAGAGATCCAGTCGGACCTAATAAAAAAAGCATGGATGCGTCCGAATGTAGCAGAAAATCTCGCAAATTGCTCTCGGTAGACCTATTGTGCATCTTTTCGCTTGTTGAAAGTCCCTAACGAACCATCCATGCTATTGTTCATTTCAGAATGTACTAAAAGTCACGTATATTTTCTCTCATAAATTTCTATTGCCTTATACATATATATATATACATATATATATAATTTTCCTTAAAAATTTCATTGAACATTGTGTTCGTAAGTATTCAGAGTTCTACAATACTATGTATATATTTTTGCAATTATATAGTAAATTCCATAAAACTAAAATCCATTTAGAATTAAATAAAGAGAAAAATATATTTTTCATCTGAGAGACATCGCTAGAAATTTAATTAACGAGAGATTGGATACTTTCAGTCGCTTATAATTTCAAAGCTATTAATATTATAATATTTCTAGTAAAGAGACCGCAACGATTTAATTGATAAATCCGCGAAATTTTTATAAAGATATTTATAATATAAAGATATTTTACAGGCGTACAATTTTCAACTCTACTCTCTTGAATATTCAAACAGTCAAAGCCATGCGGGATTAGTCGTATATTTCAATTTTCATCCGACACATATTCCCATCTCTAACGTGAAAAAAAAGCCCGTAGGACATCCCAATTTCCCAACTCGTCGTTAGTCACAGTATGGTCAAAACTAGCATTTTCAAGGCGGACAAAACGCGATTGTATGTACGTTCGCTCGTACACGCGAACGAACTACCGCTATCGCGCGCTACAGCGTCAACTTCCCATTCGTCGACATCACGCAACTATAACCGCGCTAATATCAAACATTGCGGGACAGTTTCGAACGCAAATCTGCGCGGCCTCCACCAACCCTTTTTTCCCTTGTCGCGCGCGTTTATTGTTTGCGTCACTATTCACGTTTCTGCTCGACTGATTAATAACGAGCGAAGTCTCCTTCCGCCCGACGTTCCTGAAATTTTTCGTCATAGTGGCGGATTGCCTGTCATGCCCACGGACGGCCATTAGTTTCACAACACTTCCGAAATTATTATCTCCGAATAGTAGAGCAAATATTAAAATGAAAAAAAATTACATCGTGACAGTTCGAGATATTAAAATATTCTAGATATAATAATATTCTAGGTATAATAATAATCTATAATAAAATTTTTAATAAAATATATAATTTTTTATGCGAAATAAAATTATTTTTATATATAAAAATATAATAAAATATAGAAAAGACTGATATAATAAAAATTTGTTGAACTGGAATAATCGAAAATCTCGAGAGAGAAATAAGATGAAACGAGGGTGAAAAAAATTCGAGTCGAAGTCCCAAGTTTGCGGGAGAATTTAACGACTTCATCGATAAATCTCACGTCGAACTTTTGCACGGGAACTTGTGCTTGCGCGCTTTATTTGTCGCGCAAAAGCGCGAGTACACCCGTGACTTATCGCGATCGTCGCGTCCGCGTTTAGCGACGGAGCTGACAGGCAAATCCTGTTCCACGCTTCGCGAAAAGTATGCTTGACGTATCTCTGCGAAATCTCGCGCGGTCAGAGGCCGGCGTGCCGGACGTCATTCCGGACGGCATTTCCAACCAGCCGGGCGGTAATTAAACGGCGAACGATAAAAAAGTTCATTCGCACCGGTAAAAACTTCATTCTCGCGACTAATTGCGAAATTGAGCGCGAATTGTAAATGTGAGAAGGTCGACTTAATCGCGCATTATACTATTTTATTGCTTTATACTATTCTATACGAAGTATTCGTAAAATCGTTACAGAACAAGTTAGAGAATAATGGATTATGAAACAGAGTGTATTTTATGTAAATGTACTTCCTGTTAAATTATCAAACAATATTCTTTTACGTGCAGAAAAACGTGAAAGCTTAACGAAAGAAAAATATACACCAAGCTTATAAATCATGAGGGACTCCTAGAATTTTAAAGAATAATTACGTAATATATCATCTTCGGACTTTTTAAGTTACTTCTCGTTTGGTCACACTGAAACTCTGAACAAAATTAATGGTACGATGCATCGTCTTATAACTTCAGAATTTTTACGACTCGACGCGAACATTCGTGATTTATCACTCGGACGTTGGCGCTCGGAGTTTCAACGACGAAGACATCCTCGTCCGGCTTAGACGCAATCATCGTAATGATTCGCATGGTATCATCGTTTTTGCATCCGCGTGAATGCCGATCCGTTCGTGGATGCGCACTTTACCGTGTGTCAATTAATGTAACCGTCGGAGTTATCCGCGCGGTGCATCTCCGCAGCGAGTCCATACGTCGCGAAATGTCGACGATGCGATGCGATGCGATGCGATGCGATGCGATGCGATGCAATGTGACTAGACGCCGCCCGGTGAAGTTCTCACGGGAATATTCACGTGCGCGCGACTTCGCGTCCGGTGCATCGTCTCCAGGTGCCAGGCCCGTACATCGGTCCCACCACTTCGCACGCCGCTGAACCAAATCCTTTAATCCCATCGGTAACGAATTTTCATTAATCCCCCTCTCGAACGGTCGAGGAACATAAGCGTAAAGAGTTAAGCTCTTTTCAAAAAGAGCTGAAGAAAGCACTGAACTGAGACTCGCGACTATAATCCGGAATTTTTTAAATTGTATCTTTTCGCCATAATTACGAATTACATGAGGACGACTTCTATACGTTCCGTTTGAATATTTTAAAAAGTTCGTAGTTGCAAAAGTTCACGCGTTTATTTAAAAAACGCACAAATTAAAAATATGTAATATATGAAAATATATTGTGGCAGATTCGTTTCTCATTAATCATTAATGTATTCAAAAAACGAGTGCAGGTTTATTTTGCCTTTTCCGAGATACTTTTGAGATACTTGTGTTTTTAAAAGATATCGACGAATATTACAAGATAATATCAATTTTCAAACTTACTATCAACTTTATAAACAAAAGGAGTTATAATTTTCAGAATAAAGTATTATACGTGACGTGATAAAAAGAAATAGTAAAAAATAGAGAACCCCCCGAGGTTCTAAAAGGTAACGATACGGCATTGCTAGGTGAACGTTGTATTATGCATGACCGGGGTGTTAAGTATGAAGAGCCGAGACGCAGAATGCACCTTGGGGCGCGGAATGCATGAGACCGCGCTAGCATCTCTGTCGTGCAGCCCCTTAGAAGAGACAATGCAACCTGACATCCGCCACTTTAAATCAAGCTCTGTGTGCAGACCCGACTACCTCCACTTTTAACACAACGATCTGAGCTCGTTTGCCATCTGCGATGACCCGACAGACTCTGTGGTTTAGTTTAACGATTTTCTCAGAGAAATTGCGTGTAACTTGGATGCGATGGACCTCCCTTTCCCTCAGGAACGGCATGTGCGGTGTTACACGGAGAATGCTAAGTATTATACCTACATATTACATATACAGGGTGTATTCGAAAGTGAGGCATTTATTTTAACAGCATATAAATCGCACCAAAGTAAGTCATTTAGCCAAATATTGTTCAGATAAAAGTTGTAAGATAACGGAGATACAGGGATGCAAAGTTTTCGAATTCAAATGCGTTTATTTTACATAAGTAATACAAAAATGGTTACATTAATAATACACAAATAAAACTAAGGTTTACAATAATAATATAATAAAGAACATGTTTACAAGAATACTAAGAAATGAAAAAAAATTCAAATAAAAATAAGACATACAAAAAACGTGAAAACAGTTTACAAAAAATTTTCACTAATAACATGTCCATTAACTCGTTGTTCTCATACACATGTGCCATACTTTCTTCACACAATACACGCCCGTACTGATCAACTCGTAATAACGTATTAAATGAATTCTTAATGTCATTCTAGCAGGTTCCAAATGCGACATGCCCCTCTCACACCCTATTAAATGACCTTAATGCGACATTCCAATGTGACACATAATACCCTATTATTTACTTCTTAATGTGTCACTCCAGCGGGTTTGTATTCAAAAACTTTGCATCCCTGTATCTCCGTTATCTTACAACTTCTATCTGAACAATATTTGGCTAAATGACTTACTTTGGTGCGATTAATATGCTGTTAAAATAAATGCCTCACTTTCGAATACACCCTGTATATATCGTTATGTGCAAAATAATAGCATCGGCTTAAAAAAGAAACCCAAATTTTTATATTTCCTCCACCATGCTTAACTGTTTTGGCTGTATATCTAGGATTAAATTCTGGCTTTTGTGGTCACATAGAAATAAAAATCAAAAAATTAGAATGAAAAGCCAAAAAGAGCCAAAGCCGCTGTTGGTGCTACAATGTTTCCTTTATTAGATGTACAAAGTTGAAATTACAAATTACAAATTGTAATTTGTAATTTGTAATTAACAAAAATTGTATAAAGGAAACACATTGTTAGCTTCAATAGCGGCTTTGGCTCTATCTGGCTTTTCATTCTAATTTTTTGATTGTATATCTGTGAGCCTAATACCAGTTAGTAGTATTTTAGAAATAAAAAAATTTACAGGGTGTCCCACTTTAAAACCTCCACACGAATATCTCGAAAAATATGGAAGATACGGAAAAATGTTTCAGACAAAAGTTGCATAGTTTCGAGGGGGCCACATGATAAAAATATCGACTTGACCTTCAATGACCTTCCCAAGATAAGGTCAAGTGGTCTGTTCTTTTTCGCTGCATTTCTGAACTAGTGCAATAAGTTAGAATGAAAGAAAATATATTTGTCTCATTCTAACTTATTGCACTAGTTCAGAGGTGCAGCGAAAAAGAACAGACCAAAGGTCACCTTAAATTTTTTAAATAGAACCTCCTATTTTTCATTGCATATTCTTGTAGCTTACCTCGAGAGTTTTCCAAAACACTATAATTAAGTATTTTTTCATTAAGTACTTTCCGAGTTATGAGGCTTGAAAGTTACAGTATTTTGACATAAAATACAAAATATCTTGTAAAACATTCAGTTTTCGGTAATGTTACTTTAATACTTTTATGCACAGAATAATGAGACGAATTAATTGATATGAAAAAAAAGACATGGTTGCTTTTAAGAAAAAATACGTAATTTGCAACATGCATCTGCATACTTTTTCTGCATATATATGCATATAAATCTGCATATATATTTTTTTATAACAAATGGGATGGCAGAAAAATAATGCAATGCACTATATATATTTTTTTTTTCCATAGAATTCAATGCTATTAGTTTTGATTCAAATCAAATTTTTCATTATTATAAATTATTTTATTATTATTATTATTTAAATAATGATTGTTTAAACAAATTATGTTTGACAATTTTGACCTCAGATTCATAATCAGCGATCCCAGAAACCGTCATGTGCAAGTAAATGCTCTTTTTGGATTTAAACTCCTTTCTTTTAATTTATCTATAACTGTCATTTTTTGCATAAATCAGCCAACACAATGGTTGACTCTTATAGAGTTTTTGTCGATAAAAACGAATTCGCAATTGAAATTGCCCTATCACGTCACGTTTTTGAGCTACTGTAGCTCAAAGTACCTAAAAATGCCATTTTTGGCACCTTTAAGTCCAATTTTCTCAAAAACGTGACGTGATAGGGTAATTTCAATTGCGGATTCGTTTTCAACGACAAAAAATCTATAAGAATCACCTTGTCCGGTTTGTGGTCTAAAATTCGTATCGGATAGTGTTATTATATATATTACATATGTTATATTACTATATTTTTATTTTCTTGTTAATTTCAATATGTGAATGTTACATTTAACTTACTTTTAGATATACAAATATAGAATATATTGCACATAAATAAATAAATAAATATATATATATATATATAAAATATATAAAAATATATATAATATATATAATTTTATATATAATTTTTATATATAAAAAAAAATATATATAAATATATATAATCTTATATAAAATTACATTTCTATCTGTCGTATATATTTAACAAGTTTCCTCGTGATGAGATTTATATTCAACAATACGAAATAAGAGGTGTTCTTAAACAATTGCACACATCATTGCGATAATAGAACAGAAGTTTCCTAATAGCTCCGTTGAAGCCACGCGTCCAACATTACCAATTAATGTCACAGGAAAGAACAACTTGGTGTGGAATTAAACCGCGTCGGCCCGCACGTTTTTTCGTTCTCGTATCAGCAAACATCTACTACGGTAACGAACTTCATGATCTAGAATATTACTCATTGTATTACCCTGCTCTGTAATTTCAACCTCTGCGAGACGAGACGAGAGGTGGGAGAGTTTGTGTGGTACACGCATAATTCCCACGACTACAATTACCACCGCAATTAGCGCGAGTGCTTTCGTTAAATTCCGACAATTATTTAGAGCCAGCGCCATTGAAATAACGTTTTTAAGACTTGTCGAGATATAATAAAACTAACTGCGAATTCGCGCCGGTATTTAGTTTCGATCAGAATCGAGAATACTCTTCGACGGCTTCGGAGAGTCTCTGTTCAAAAACCAAAATATCGAAGTCTCGGTCTTAATTCATAACAAAAAATATTTTTCTTTGCGTTTTTAGACATAATTTGTTGTCAGCGATAGATTTCTCCAAAAAGTCCAAAGTTCTTTTTGTTTAAATATTAAATCAAAATTTCCAAAAAATTAGCAAATGTTCAAAAGGAGCACGTTTTGCATGCGTAGCATGAAAAATAGAACATCGCGAAATGTTGCATCAAGAATAATGTAAAATTAATAAATAAAATTTCGATGCCTGGAAATAAGAGTGGGATACAGTGCAATCGTTGTGTACGACTCAGCTTTTTAGTCCTTTACCTTCCCTTATTTTATCGCGATATACATATACGTACGTATGACCGTCTCGACGGCCCGGCGGCGTCCTTTGGTCTCGTCCTATAAAATATCTCGCTGATCCGCGTAATACGGGCTTTAAATTTGGCCGTCGACCCGAGACCGGTCGTGTGTGTGTGCGGACGTTCGAGCTCTCTCCGTGCAAAAACTGATAAGGAAAATATATATTCCCACTCGACTCCGCTTTCACGCCACCCACCAATCCTCCTCCCGTCGCCACTCCCTCTCTAAGTCCCCCAGCTGCTGACGAGGTATCTTGGAGGCGAGCCAATTTACACCCGGGGCCTTTTTCGAGATAGTCAGATAATACCGGAAACCGAAACAATCTCTTCATTTCGTCGTTCCGGAGTATCGCACAACAGTGATCTCTTGGTGGGAAAGGATGTCCTGATAACGAGAACTTTTATCCCCTTGGAGAAAACTTTGTGTCTCTCATTCTAGCAAAAAGCTTCTGTTATAAGATTTAAAAGAACTGTATTACGCACAAGTAAAAGGATTTATTTTATTTTATCGTTGGTTCAATAGCGAGTAATACTTAATTAAAATTGAAATTTATCTATTATTAAAGAATTGATAAAAAATGTATTACGAAAATAAAGAGGAAAACTATTAATGTTAATTCATCAATTTTATTTTCTCAGCGGTCAGTTAATTTTAATTTTAGTTTAACCAGCTTCTTTAATAAAAACTTTAATCAATATCCGAAAATTGATAAAAAGAAATATATTAGTGCAAACGATATTAAGGCAAATCCTCATCGATAAAATTTTATTTAATCAAAAACGATAGTTAATTTTCCCATTAAATTCTCTATGATTCTATATGTCCGTGAAACCAGAACTAGGAAGTAGTTAAACTGTGATTAATCGTGTTAACCAACCGAAACGAGTCACTTGTTCTATGGATTCGGGTAGCGGGTGGGAACACTTATCGGAGTCTCACATCGGCAACCGCCAACTCGCGAAACGCGGAAGAATGGGCGGTCACGGGAAGTCAATCGGTAATGTAATTAAGAGCTCCGAGCTGCGATCAATTCTCCTCGAAAAGTACTTAAGTGCCGTTCGATGTATTTTGCTAATGGACGGCTCCAATAGTTTTCAACGACAAGACGAAATTGGTAATTTATTAAAAAAAAGAAGAGGCAAACAGTTCAGAGAAAGGTCAATGTTATTTAATAATAGACGTTTACATTAATTGCGACTCTCCAGCTTTTAACGCTAAAAATATCTCGGCAAAAGTTAAACAAATATTAAAACCAAAAGCATACTTTCGAGGTTTACTTAATTGAAAGAAATCTTTAAATCAATTTTTGTAATTGAAAAAATTAAATCTCTGCATTTCTTCGTTAAATATAGAAACAATAGCCATTTTTTTAGTTTGTCCAGGATTTTTTCGGATTAAATGATATTAAGTAAAAAAGTTTAGCTAGTGTATAAATAAATTCATTCGCTTATATTTCGCAAATATGTGCAAGATTTTAATATGCCTCGGGATATAATTTAGAGATATAAGAAAACATACTTGCATAATATATTGCCTTATCAAGCTGTCTGATGCCGCATTTTCCGCTTCTATAGTAATACACATTACCCTGCATTCACGCCACTGCATTCCATTCCACGCGCATCTCATTATGCAACTAAAAGCGGATTCGCGGTAATCATCCCGGATCAATTATTTCGAGTGAAATGGATCGATTATGCATCGATTTTTACTACTTTGTCATTTCAGAAAAATTATTTTTGCATAAACATTGCTTGCATAATTTATTTTTTCCCTCCGGTCGGTTTACTGGAAACCTGACTATTTAAAATTCATCGTGCAAATTCATTTCAACTGTTTAAAAACTAAGCCACTCTATTTTCTCCGTTCATTTCCGTTTAATTAATAATTTGCTCTAAAATCAATTTTATGAATCAATTCTTATCTGCAATAACACTAACGTCATAACTTCTTTTTGAAGGGTGGACAAACGAAAATTTTGAGTGGACAAATGTGAACAAATCGTGGACAAACGAATGCCACCTGAATTTTATAAAAATTTGCATTTCGAGGTGCTGATGTCAAATTTTTTCCAAATTTTTAATTTTTGTCATAACTTTTTTTTAAAAGGTGGACAAACGAAAATTTTGGGTGGGAAAATGTGGACAAATCGTGGATAGACAAATGCCACCTGAATTATATAAAAATTTGCATTTCGGGATGCTGATGCACAAATTTTTCCCAATTTTTTAATTTAGTCATAACTTTTTTTTGGACAATGGGCAAACGAAAATTTTGAGTGGACAAATGTAAGCAGATCGTGGACAATCGTATCCCGCTTAGAAATTAATGAAAAATGTTCATGGGAGTGCTGATGTAATTTTTTAATTTTGTCATAACTTTTTTTTTTAAAGGGTGGACAAACAAAAATTTTTGATGGGCAAATGTGGACAAATCATGGACAAATAAATGCCACCTAAATTTTATAAAAATTTGCATTTCGGGGTGCTGATGTCAAATTTTTCCCAATTTTTTTTCACGATATCAACATAATTTTATATATAATATAATGATTAATTTTAATAAAATATACATATAATTTCATCATTTCGTCGCTATATTTGTTAAAAAAAACTATACATTAAATTCTAAAAATAAAGAATATTTTTATATTAACATAATGGTATACGTATTAACATTCGCGTCGTCAATCGAGGACAACGGTAAAGGCCGCGTTGCGACGAGAAGTATCGCGGTTACACGACATCGTGCAATATCTTACAACACGTGGGATATTTACGATCGAAAATAGCGGCTGTTGCCGCAAGCCCGCGGTCGTTATGAGACCCGGTATCGATGATTATGACCGCGCAATCCAGGGGAAAGAGCAACCGCCTGCCGGCAAACGCAAGCTCGGGATCAACGATCGGTTGACATCGTACCTGCCGCAGCGCATAATTTACGTTGTAACGCACCGCTTGGCCGCGATGGGATCATTATCTGTAAGACGGAACACCGTCGTACCTCCCACGAAGCTCCCGTTATCATTATCTCCGCACGACGAGTCATTACGGGTACAAAATGACGGCCGTCACGTTGCTAATTAGACACCCGATTGTCGAATAACGTGCACTGTTTATAATAACACGTATACGGCGCGTAATTCAATGTCCTGACGCATCAGTCCCTCATCGATATTAATGGCATTCGTATTTATTGTATCAATGGGATATTAATGAGCGGAGAATCGATCGGGGTGGAGTGCATATTGAGCGGTATGATGACGTAAATCAAATAGCACACGGGGGTATTATTATTTAGGGATCATCGGGTTAGCAATAATTTGTTCTTTCCATCGACCGGCAAATTTGTTTGGCTCGCGAATTTACATAAATTTATGGCGTCAAATAATTTCTCATCTGGACGCTGTTAATCACCTGGACAGTGCTATAGATAAGAAGTATAATCTAATAACGAAAATTCATAGCGATGGTAAATATTTATAACAAGTTAATGTGGTATCATCAAGATAGATATAATGAATATGTATGACTGCTTGTGTACTTTTAATTATAACTACAGTTAGTCATTTGATAACTAATGATAACTTGTGTAATGACAGGAAAATACACAATATATTTTATTTTACATGGAATAACGTCGGTGAGTAAACCGTATAACAGCGCCGGGCTGTAAATGATATTTGCGTTTCCTCGGGCGACCGTTTCCAAGATCCTTATTGCTCGCTCTGCTTCTTGCGCACAGGAAGTCTCGTTAGACGCGATATATGCGTAGATACATCGCGCTTTCGAATTTCTACATGTAATTCCCTCCGTATGCGTATGATAACTAATGCCGTACTCTCGTTGTGTCCTTGTTAGCAAAACGCAAGCTCGCATACCGCCAAGATAGAGATTAGTGCGCGGAAATACGTTTCCGAACGAAGTCGCCTCCTTAAGCAAACTTCCCATCCCATTACCGTGGCAATAATAATAATTCACCAGGAACGGGACGAGACCTTGTTATCTCGCTATCCGATTTATTTACCTCACTGTCAGAAAGGCAGATGGATGATAATTGAAATCTGATATTTTAATGGTACATTGTGTACGTTAGTATGTATACGCAATTGCGTGACTTGTCGAAAGAATTACTCGTACCCCTGAAAAATCCCAGAGTTGAGATATCTTGATAAAAATTTCACAGTTCAAAGCCCGCTCATACGTAGGTATATTTAAGTTCGAGAATTACATTGTGATATTCTAGACAGAATTTCTCTCATGGAAAGAGCGACTTCGATCTCTTCGAAGAGTACGCAAATACAAAAGGAATGGAAAATTCTATGCCTGGTGGATACTACCCGAGGTATTCGGTAATATGTAAAAATGTAATATTTATCTCCGCTGGCTGGCTGATACCGGAATTTCCAGTGATACAATAGGAGTAGTCTAGCTTATGCGGACCATACCGCCCCGGCTCTGTGTGGGTGGTCGGTGTGAGCGAATAAGAAGGCTCCCTCCATTCAGAACGAGCGAATGGAAAAGCGGCTTTCGGACGGCTGTACACGTCCTGGAAAATATAAAGGGAGGCCGGAGAATGTTACGTTGGGTTTCGTTTTAAACCCCGCATACACCATTCCAGTCTCTCGGAGTCTGCTGCACCTCAATAGTTCGCTCTGTAATCTCGTCGGGCAAGGCCGATTGCATTTTGCTCAATATTAATTTCGCCCGATGACATACAGGGTATGTTCCGGATCTGGTGCAATTTCCTTCATTTACGGATCTTTCGACGACACGACATTTTTTAATCGCTTAATCTCTCTGGCGAATATATCTCGATAACCGAGATTTAAATTAATTATGATATAAATTTTCTTTTAGCAAGCAAATAATTTAATTTAATTTATCTTCTTAATTTTCGTTAAATATAGTGGAATTTAAATTCAAATTAATATTAAATAACTGATTGACGTTGAATAATATTAAATAACCTTAAATAATTCTATTAATAACTTAAACCTCGAATCACCGCACACTGAAATTTTTAATTAAAATAAGCACACGGCACATTAAAATACAAGATTTTAAAATATATTTCATTAATATGAATAGATAACGTTTATCGATTTAAACTTTCTAAAGAGATTAAATGTAATATTTCGAAACTACTAAACGATCTCCTTCTTGGATTTGGCAACAAAAATGTTAGGCAGGATAATCGTTTAAGGTACTCGTTCTGAGATAATCCGAGGAAATAATTTTACGAAGCGCTTTGCTACTTGAGTGAAATCTTTTGGTTCAAAAATGATTTTGCAGTTACCGACATAAAACGACGGGTTTGTCCATGAAAAGGCTGGGAATGGCGCTTTTCAAGAAAATCCATGTGCGCGGTTCGAGTATAATCCGAGTTTGTGTCCCCAGGGAGAAGAGCAACCTAGAATTATATTGTTATCAGGAACATTCGAAACGAAATGATACTCGTGCGCAGGATTATACTCTCGTGTATGCAGCAAAAGAGATAACACGGCACAACCACTTTTCCACGTTTCGCGGAGTCATCTCTGCTCCGTAGAACGCAAAATCCTGTTAAAATTAATCCCATATCAGTCCGAACGTGTCGTCTAAAATATGGCTTTCGCATTTACATTAGATCTCTATCGCGACTGGTGTTGAAAGATAGCGGAAAAATGACGTTTCTACAAAGAAATGCAAACATTTCGAAACAATCCGTAAACATGAAAGTGGAAGTATCAATTCGATAAACGAATAGAGAACGAGACTACCTTCGAAAGACTATCTTCGCGTAGACCCTCGCGTTAAAGTCGCGTCTAACTATTTCAAAAATAGATAAAGAATAAATGATTAATGATTTCATTAAATATACATATATAAAAAACTAGATTATTTTTCTTTTAAGCTATAAATTTTATAGCTTAAGATTTTATAGTATAAAATATATGAAGAATCTTATATACCTGAGCTATTATATAAGATACCGGCCAAATATATTAGAACAAAATTGTATCGAAAGATGTACTAATTTATGTCGTAATATGATGAACAAGTATTTTGTTACACCCAACGAGCACTTGTTTAGTTTACCAGTATAAGCACTTCCATTATAACCAACATTTCACAAACAGTATGAAACCAGTAATAAACACTAGCCGATGTTACATGGTTCAGTGGGCACTAAATCTAAGTTAACTGTTAATTGCTACCAACAGAAACAGGTTACAGGTGGTACAGGAATCTAAATGTTCAGAGGATACGGAGTATCCCCTTCCGCATATATACGTAGAATATCATGCAGTTCATAAGATTGAAAATATATCGCTACGTTAAGAAAATGTTCTTTAACTCTAACTTTCGAGAGATCGTGTTCTACTTTCTCGCGTCGTTACTTCTAACTTATGTTAGCTTATCAGGTATAAGTGTCAGATAAATTTCTCATGATTGTCAAACTTTATTTTACCGCACGGTCGAATTTATTTCCATAATTTAATTCGAATTTATTTTTATTTCCACACAAACTTTAGCTTATTGTTAGATTTTAATTTTATGATTAAGCCAGTGATAATCATTTTATGTTTTAATAAATGATTTTTATATACCATAATGAAATATATATTTAATATATATATATATATAATTATATATATATATAATTATAAATAATATTACATATATTATATATGTATAATATTATATATTATACTAACAATTAAATATTATAATACTAACAAGGGGAACACGCCAATCTTAACCGCGCCGATTGCAATGAATGATGTCTAAAATAAATTCTATCATTGTTCTACATATGCCCATGGCTGCTTTTGCCGTGGAAATTTTTCGTTTAGGCGCTAGTCGAAGTTTTAGGCGTCCACCGAAGTTTTAGGGAGTAACACGTTTTATGCTATATCTCAAGAACTAAAAACCCAATTGCATTGAAACTTGATAGTTGTAATGACTTGCCGACAATTTTGTAATATTGTAACGCCCCCTCAAAATTTTCGGGGTCGCTAGGACACTTAACCCACTAAAAACTTCGGTGGGCGCTAGCGTCTAAATAAAAAATTTCCGCACCAAAAGCAGCCATAGGCATATATGTAAGACAATGATAGAATTTATTCTAGACGTCATTCATCAAAATCGGCGCGGTTACAATTGGCGTGTTCTCCTTGTAAGATATCAGGACATTTGCTGATTTACACATTTAAAAATCAAACTAAATTTATTTGTCTGTTTATTGCTCAATGTCCTCCCTCAGACTTGTTTTGTGTATTTATAGGTGTCAGTGTTCTCGACACATATTGACGGTCAGTTGCAAAGCGAAATTGTTCTTCCCCAGGGAAAGATACCCTCCTAGAAGCCGCGCTGTTTCCTGGATGACCAATTATCGGGGATGATCGAACGCAGATTCGGGAGGAGAGGTTGGGACGGAAAGGGCAGTTGCGATAGTCAGGTAATTAGGCGAACGGGCCCCGATTAAATGGCACATTCGCAACGAATTACCGGGCCGGGTTGATAGGATATATATGCGTGTATGTGTGCAGCGGTCGCACCGACGGCGGAAAAGGGTGGTCGGAAAGAGAGGAAAGGGGTGGAGAGGTCAGATAATTGCAACGGCGGAACAATGGGGAATTCGGCGGCATTTCCGCCTCCGGCCCGGAACTAATAACGTCCGTCGCGCTTACCGCTACACAAATGAGCGAAAGATTGTTAACTGATCCCTTCCATGTATAATCTCCATGTCTGCGTATCTCCACGCGGGTCAGCGGACTTCGTTGCATTGCCAAATATGCGCTTCCGATACCGACGAATCCTTTTTGTTCTTTTTTAACTACTGCGTCGGAATAAAAAATCACTGCTTTTAATAACGAGGAGAATAATGTAGAACATATATTTCCGAGTACATAGGCAAAATAAATTCTGTATTTATCTCCAACTGACAATATTTGTAAGCCTTTGAAATAATTTAAGTGACAAAATAATAGAAATAAAATGAAGCAAATATATTTTTATTTTACGATTCGTTAATAACTCTCTAAAAGAGTTTCACAAAATTAATATTATATCAACATTTTAAAATATATCGAAAAAAGATAAATTATTACTGTCGTAATATCGTTTAATATGTCTAACATATTTTAAAATAACGACTCTATGTCGGAAAACAATTTGAGGGTACTCATGCAAAATTCAACATACGTCGGAGAGCGATTCCTAAAATAAAAACGATTCCGGGGTTTCATCGCCGGGGACATTACAGACGAACGAACGTTTCTATCGGAAAACTATGCATGTTCGCCATCGCCGCCCCCACTGCAGAAGTAATATTTCGCGAGTACTTTCGCGAGTTTCGTTTCTCGTAATGCCGAACACGTATTGCGTATCCATCAACCGCACAAGCGGAATGCGCCTCTTTTCCCTCCCTAATGGCCCCACGTACTTCCTGTATAGAGCGTTTCACGGTTGCCGTTTCCTTCGAACTTTCGAGTACGCACAAACAAATGATTGAGAGCGGATATATATCTTTTGATAAAAAAATATGACTCCTTCTTCTTCTCGCCTTCTAATGTAAGTTTTTATCGATGTTCTCTAATCATTAATGTTCTTGTATCTTTTTTTATTTTCTATCTCTTGTTTATTGCTATTCTGTTAACAAAATATCCTGTAATTTTCTATTAATTGCCTTTACGGAACTTCCCGCGCGTTCAATCTAAATCTTCTATCTAACTACCTGTCTGTCTTTTCTGAAAGAACGGCGAACTCTCAAGTTTGCCGAGAATATATTGACGAACTTGCGGAGGAATATCGCGGCAAATTGGATGGAATTTTCTATGTTAATTATCTTCCTATTTCGCTAGAGGCGCGATATCGATTTTCCCGAAGGAACGTCCATTCGCGGTTATGCTCTCATCTTCCACTTTATCAATTTTTGATAGAACCAACCGGCCTTTATGTTCGACTTTGTCGACAACGGTCCTACTTTTTGCGGTTAACGTTTAATTTCACATAAAAAAAATAAGTATAATAGGGCGGTGGATTACGCTACACGCACGGGTAAATAAAAATTACGGTATAACGATCAAAATAAAATTATATTTCCAGAAATAAACAGAATTATTTTAATTACTTCAAAATTATTTCATAATTATTCGATGTTTGCGAATCGAATATATTTAATTACCCAATATTGATTTCAGAATTGTATATTAATTGTTTATATTAATAATATGCCTCTGTAATTAATATTGTAAATAATATAAACATTTGGAAATGAAAAACAAATACATCGAGATATTTCTTTTGATTTCATATATTAAATAATTTTCTTAATTGTCATTCCATCCTATTTTTCCATTTATCTCAGATTTGCGCGCGTGTCGCGTATGTTATCCGTTAAAGTTTTATTTTAAGAATGTAAAAATCTCTGCACGCATTTATGGATTAGTACCTTCTCGAGAGACTGTTCGCGTTAAACTTATAAGGATATCGCGGAAGGCGGTAGGACACGTGTAGCCGGAGTTCAAGGATCAATTGAGTTTTGCGCTGCTCAGTACCATCCGGTCGTCGTCAAGAAAAAGAGAAGTTAACGTTAATACGGAAAATGCTTCTCAAGCGGAAGAATCCCAACGTAATCTCTCTCTCGCTCTCATGAGTGGAGAAGTTTTTCGCAACAACAGTCGCGCAATAAACTTCTAATTACTTTCTGCCCACCGTACAGACTACGTCCGCGATCGATATGTACACTTTGCTTCGCGGAGTATCTCTATATCGCGCGAAACTCCACGAGCGAGCGAAGGGTATCCCATTCGTTAATGTCCCATCGTGTTTTACCGGAAGGAGATGCCGAGTTAGAGATTCCATTTACTAACCAGACCTCACGATCGTCTATATTCCGTGTAAAGTTAAAAGCGGCGTTTCGGTAATAACTACCAAGTTGTAAAAAAATTCGATTCTATAAGATAAATCTGAAAATGTTAAAATGTTAAAATCATTAATATTCAAATTGTTGCATGTAAAAAGTAAAATAAAAAATATTAATATAATCCTTAAATCGTTTCGACTAAATTTAGCCGAAGCCCTTGTCGTCTATTTGAGTCGACAAAATTGAACAATACGAGACGAAGGATGTATCTCGCATAAACATCTAGACCTAGTCGGAAGAGTCGGCTACGTTTTGAAACCGATGTGACCCGAAGCATACAATAGTTCGATGAAGGCGAACCGAACGTGTTCCTAACAATGTACTGCTTCCTCTCTACATATTTAAACGTTCGAATAGCCCGAAGGGCAGTGACAGCAGTCGGGAATGGTAGTCGACCAAAATTGAAATTGCTAAAGGAGAAAAGCTCTTCTAGATATCGATTGCACGTGAAGGCAGCCAGACGTGTACCGGCAAAGTCAACTGCGACTGAATGAAGGAACTCTCGAATCCCTCGTCGACGCAGAGAATAAAAGTTGGAAAAGCCTCGGGGTCAAGGCTGAAGCGTTTCCAGGAATATTCACAAGAGAAAATAAATTGAAGGAACTTGAAATAACCTTCAAATAAAAAATAATTATTCTTGAGATACTTTTTCAATATAATATGTAATAATATAATAATAGTTATAATATAGTTCTATTTTATATTCACTCTTTTGTAATATTTTTACATTTTATATATTATTACATTCTCATATCATTTGTATAAAATTTTTGGCTGTGCATTAAAGAGATCAAGGGAAACAAACGAAATTTCTTACGCTTAATCAAATCTCATTTCCTGAATCTCACGATTGTAGAAGTCAGTCATAATCCTCTTCGCTGCGAAAGCCTTGTCGTCAACTAGTGTTATTCGCGAGATTAATTCACCTTTCGCAAGAACATGACACAGCTCCCTCAATCGCGACGTCGTAATGGCTTGCGAGAGTTATGGCATCAATTATACTAAAGCGATAAAGTGTCAAGTGCTACATCTGCGAGGAATAACAGCGACGAATCGCAGTATCTATCCTTGTCGTGCTCACGCGAACTATATCGCGCCGCGATAGCTTCCGGTCGCGAGAGCATCGTCGTTAGCAAATGATTCGGCGAGATTTCTTGCGCATACTTAATAAGCGACGAGGAAAGCTAGAGAGGCTAGCCGGAAGGGCGGGGGAAGAGCTCGGTTCCGTTCCGTAATTAAGTAATTCTCCGTCGAGGCAAACTTTCCTTGTCTGTCGGGGGGTTCTCTTCGACGGAATTGCATCCCTGATTAAATTACGTTGAAGCAGCCGCGGAAGCGAGTTCGCTGTCGACAACGGAAACAAGAAAACAATATTGATCCACTTTACCAACGCAGCGTTTTACATCGCAAAAGAAACAGACGCAAGAAAAAAATACCAAACTGGTTTAATTGCTCCCGTAAGTTAATAATGCTGTTATACAGGGTGTTCCGCAATAGGATGTACATAGCTTAAGTATGTGTTCCTGACGTTCTTTTGAGCCAAAAAGTTCCAATAAACATGTAGCCTAAAAGCAATCGTTACAAAGTTATTCCCATTTGAATGCTCCTATGTACGTATGTACATTCGTTCGTTCAAGCATCATAAACATAAAAGAGGGCTTTAAAAATAAATGCCATGAAGTCATTGGTGTATTTGGTAAAGTCGAACACCAGAGATGATTTGCTGAATCGAATAATTCATGCTTCCAATATCATCAAAAACGATCTCAATATTGTTATGAGTTCCATCACCTCGATTTCACGAAGGGCGAGAATGTGCTTAGCTAATCGAGGTCATTTTGAAAATGACATGTAAATGCAACATTTAATTTTGTGAAACTTTAACTGATGTACATATTTAATAAAATTTTTTACTCACTTATTGTTAGTGTTATTTTTCGCACAAGTGCCAATAACTTTGTAACGATTGCTTTTAGGCTACATGTTTATTGGAACTTTTCGGCTTAA
Organism: Aphaenogaster floridana; assembly: GCA_003063835.1. Taxonomy (NCBI): domain Eukaryota; kingdom Metazoa; phylum Arthropoda; class Insecta; order Hymenoptera; family Formicidae; genus Aphaenogaster; species Aphaenogaster floridana. Next base: position 393,484 of record NJRP01000046.1, read on the forward strand.
AAAAACGTCAGGAACACTTAAGCTTAAGCTATGTACATCCTATTACGGGACACCCTGTATACTACATTATATTACTCTTCATCTGAAATTAACAATAATTATTCTTCATTAATATACATACACGGAAAAATGGCTATATATGGTTGTTACAACGACATTCTCTATAATTGGAAAAGAAATGTATGTGAATTTAAGTTATATTGATATTATATTGAATATAGCTGTCAAGATATGCTCACCTATACGGTTCTCACAACCGTAGTTCTTACTTTAGATAAGTAACATTCGGTTAGAATATTCTTATATATGGCTGCTTCAACTAAAGAATTATTACATGTAATAAATTGTAAGACGACCCAACTGGCAAGAGATGGTATTCTATTTATTATTTATCACTACGTATCAACCATACGGATTGTGGTCGGGAGAATTTAATATATACTTTAGCATTTATTAATATTAAATTTGTTACTCGTAGAGAACCACAATCCGTATGGTTGATACGTAGTGATAAATAATAAATAGAATACCATCTCTTGCCAGTTGGGTCGTCTTACAATTTATTACATGTAATAATTCTTTAGTTGAAGCAGCCATATATAAGAATATTCTAACCGAATGTTACTTATCTAAAGTAAGAACTACGGTTGTGAGAACCGTATAGGTGAGCATATCTTGACAGCTATATTCAATATAATATCAATATAACTTAAATTCACATACATTTCTTTTCCAATTATAGAGAATGTCGTTGTAACAACCATATATAGCCATTTTTCCGTGTATGTATATTAATGAAGAATAATTATTGTTAATTTCAGATGAAGAGTAATATAATGTAGTATACAGGGTGTCCCGTAATAGGATGTACATAGCTTAAGCTTAAGTGTTCCTGACGTTTTTTTAAGCCGAAAAGTTCCAATAAACATGTAGCCTAAAAGCAATCGTTACAAAGTTATTGGCACTTGTGCGAAAAATA
>NJRP01000046.1:414151-453145 GCA_003063835.1 Aphaenogaster floridana
ATGTGCGGATTGACAATTGCCACTCGCGCGGGTGATCGCACTCGCCTTCGGCTCGTGCGTCCACTCCGCGCTCGTGTGCAATTGTCAACTTTCCGCACTTGATACACAAAAGTTATTTTTATGTCATCTGAGATCGAGATTTCAATCATGACCAAAAAATGACATAATTTGGTCAATATGATGTCAAATTGACATTATTTTGACTTTTCTGTTCTCCTTGGGATATCTCGTGAGAATAGTGGGAGAAGATTAGTCAAGATTAATTCGGTACATTCAACAGATCTTGAAATAACGTATGGTATTCTCCATTTCTTTCTCTTGAAGCAAACACTTTATTTGCGTATTCAGTTCTTCCACTCACAAGTAAAATTTTTAATAATGGACTAAAAAGTACGAATCATCGATGTCATCCATCTTGCGTAGTTGCAATAATGAACTTTTAAAATTCCGAACTCTGAGGTTACAACAAGACTGCATTTCGCCAGAATATGCATTTACTAATTTCTGACGAACAGTTTGGATGAATTCGTCAGAACAAAAGGTCGTCAGAACACGAATCTACTGTAACCGTAGCCTTAGCTGCGATCTACAATAAGTGTAGTAAGCCATTAGTCTTTTGCTTTAAGCCAAGTAATTTTCGGCAAAAATCATTTTTACCATGCTGTCTTAACTTTATTGTTAGAATCTGGCTTATGTCCATTTCTATCAATGTAGATTAACTTTAATCTCGATTGTAATTCTTAGAACTAGGAAAAGATAAAAAGTAAATTAAACCAAGATTAAAGTTAATCTACATTGGTAGAAATTGACATAACTTTTAAAAACTTAGAAATTACGTCTTAAGACAAACGTTTTTTACCGGAAATTAACTTAGCTTAAAACAAAGGCTAAAGGCTTAATTACTACATCTGTTGTAGATGTAGTAATTAATCGGAGCTAAGACGTAATTTACGAGTATTTGGATCATGTATTCGTTCCAAGAACAATGCTTCCCTATCCGAGGAAGATGAAGGCATCCCCGAGATTAAATTTACCTTTTCCCTCCAAAGCTTACTATAGGTACCTATTGTAGATAGGGACTTAGGCCGGCATTCACCGTTCTTATATTTAAGACCATCTTAAGTACAATCTTAAGATGTCATAAACCAATTACAGAACCGTATTAACGTCTTAAGACAGTCTTAAAATAAGAGCGGACTATGAATACCAGCCCCTTATTGTTAGACGATCCGCGACACAAATCTCGAAACGAAATCTTGGAGAAATATTTACGATAAACGTCGAGTCGATTTATAATGAACACTCCGTTTAAAAAGACCGAAAAAATGTTCCATATATATCCCAGGTACATTTATCTTTCACTGATATTTTATTTCGTGTATTATTAAACATAAATTCTTATCGTTATGTCGTCGTTATGTCATCCTCGTCCTTCAAAATGCTACGGAGCAGATCCGCCATGTTTTTCGAGGCAAACTTGTAAGAAGTACGGAGTAATTGGCGGATGAAGCTGTGGTTCACCAGACGGTGAACTAAAATGAGATCTTCTTCGTCGTTCAATTCCTCGTCCTTCAACTCGTCGTACACGCGCGCTATTCCTTCACGAAGACTCAAACTGGTTTGGAAAAGATCCGCTTGCGACGCAAGCCACGGTAGACATGTGGATAAAACCGTCTGAAAAAGAATCGAAAAAAGGCCACGTTTAAGTAGGATCATTTAATAATAATAATAATAATTCAATAAAAATCAGAATCACTACAAAAGTATATTTACACAATTCGTTTACACCTATATTCGCTTTTCCAATAAAAAAATTGAGTTTCCTAAAATTCGCGCTCTTTTCCAACTTAAATTCTCAACTTCAATCAGAATATAAAATTTATTCTTCCAATGAAAAATCTATTTTTTCTTTTAAAGAAAAATCCTTATTCGTAATTACTCGCGAGAGCAAACGAAGGGATTTACCAAGCAGACTTCCCGCGGCAGCCAGAAGACGACCCTCTCGTCCTGTTGAATCCTCTCGTGATCTTCGAGCGTTCCGTCTTCGGTTGACACGAAAGACTCCTCGTATTCGTGTTCGTCATTGATCGCTGACAGATCTTCTATAACTAGATGTTCCGCTATCACTTTCGGTGGCAAGAGCTCAACCGGATCTATCTCGCCCGGTCCGTTCAGCTGCTGGATCATTATCCGACGTTTCGGATCAAAGTCACGATCGCGGGATCTCTCGAACGCGGCGACAATCTCTGCCGTTTTATTTATTATATAATTCATGATTTCTCGCACTACCTGAAACCGAAAATGTCGCTATTTATAATCGAGAGGAAAAAGATATCTTTATTATACATTTGCAATATATAAATGCAGAACTTTTATGTTAAACTTGTGCATGACATTTCATATATATATATATATATAAATACTTTTTTATATAAAATTACTTATTTAAATATTAAAAATTCAATTAAATTCATATTAAAATTCAAATACTAAATATTAAAAATACTCTAGTTTAATACAAAGCCAGTGTGATATTTTCAACTATCTGTCCCATTATTTTTAACAAAAAGTTTCTGTGCTATTTAACTCTGATAAAGTTTTCAACATAAAACTATTATTCTCTTCTTTCGTCCTTTTTTACAGTTTATTTTATTATATTTATATTATTCTAATTATTTCATATCTCTCTCTCTCTCTCTCTCTCTCTCTCTCTCTCTCTCTCTCTCTCTCTCGTTATCTTTCGCTTACTTTATCGTGAACGCAATCGGTTCCAAATGATGTGTTTACGTGAATCAGTATTAATGTAAGTTTCGAGTTACCTCATTTGCTTCCTCTTGGAGACAATCCCGGCTTAATTTCAACTCCTTAGCACGGCGCTTCTTCTCGACAAGCTCTTCGACGTATCTCTCACCTTCTACTACATCAGTACAAACTCTAGCTCCCATGGCAAGAGTGAAGGCTTTCGCCAGACCTTCTCTAGGATTCTCATCCTTGCAGAAGGCCAGTAACATGGCGGTATAATGAACCGAGTCTCGATTTACCAGATACATCCGGCAGAGAAGTTCCTTTGCCAGCATCAATCTTAGTATTGCGCTGTCAGAACAATTTACGAAAAATTGGTCGAAAAAAGAAACATGAGGGTTTATAAAAAAATATTGTTTGAAAAATTAATTGAAAACGTTTAATCGAATAAACGATTAATTGAAAATGTTTAATCGAATAGAAAAATCGTTCAAACGAAAAGTTGAAATAAACTTTAAATCAAATTTTTAATAAAGAACGTTTTAATGAATCGTTTTGAAGCGGATTAAATCTTTGTTAATTTTCTACTCCACTAAAATTTTCATTTTTCAATGTGTTTTCCATGTACCCAGAATCATCCTCGCTCCTTTCTATAAAGTTACTTCCCAAATTCGAAACACGTTCTCCTAACCGTGCTTCCTCGTGCAACATTACGTTTTTCATCGTATCGGAATTGCTGTGATTAGGTTTCTCATCCAAGAAATTCTCATAAAAGGTGGAGATTTCGAGAAACCACAAGGGTGTTGAATGGAATTGCTTGCATGTTACCATCTCCCTCGACTTAGGATCCTGCATTCTGAAAGCTGCTCGTGCTTTAAGAATATCCTGATGCGATGGCACAGGCAGATCCATCGCGTACAGGACGAAATCTTGCCACTCGATATACTCAGCGGCGCCGAATAATCGTCCGATCAGCGCCTCGATATCCGGAGGTCGCAATTGTCGCCAAGCGCACGGCACGAAGGGCGGATAACAGTCCTCCTCGCCGCAGGATACCAGGTCCTGGAGAATATAAACCAGGACACGTTCGCTCACGATTCCACGCGGGGCGATTCGTCGGAAAATGTCTATCAATCGGCCGAGTTGAACAATTCGGAATCGCAGAGGCGAAGACTTTTCCTTGATCGAGACAGCGAATTGTTGATCTTCGGGAAACATTAAAACGTTGGATCTTATGACGAATTGATCGCCGTCTAATAGTAGTTCCTGCTGAACCGGTCTCTTTTCCTCGATGGCGAAGCAAAAAACATTCGCCATTTCGTTGATGCTCTCAATTTCACGTTTGTATCTTAAAATATATAATATATTGTGCATTATTATACATTATTGTGCATATCTAATTTTTAAAGGGTGATTATTTATAATGATGTAACTAAGTCAAGCTCGTATTAGTACTCACAATAATAAGGAGTCAATGGCCAATGAACAAGCAAATGCGATGTTGATTTGTTTGGTTTTAAATTATTATTGAGATCTATGTGTTTGATAATTTATTTAATAAACATTATTTATTATTATTTATATTTATATATAACATCAACTAATATTAGAAATAATTAAATACATATACATATAAGTAACTATTCTAAATTCAAATAATATTGTCGTTTATAAATCATAGAAAACTTCGTAATGTTTTACAAAATGATTAATTACAAGAGTTGCTTTTCATTTAAAAATTAAATTAAAGTACTCTATAATCTGCAATGAAAATAAATTATTAATGTAAATTGTTCAAATTTTAAGTTTGCATGAGCAAATAAAACAATTAACATTTTCTGTATCAAATATTTGCACCAAAGCAAACTACTCCATTCGTTTTACAGTATCATTAACTTGCTAAATAAAAGATTAATGCGATAAATAATGTTATGAATCAACCTTTCAACGATATGATTGTGAACACGATGGAAAGTCTGCCTCATGGTATCCAGAAGAAAAGTCACGTCTGACCGTGCAGCCGCATTCAGCACATCCAATCTCTGATGTATACGACCGATCTCGAACAAAACGGCGTACCGCCATTCCTCGACGAGATCACGATTTCTTCTCGCTAGCTTAGCGAACGTGGAATCGGGCAAAACATTTCCTTTGACTTTAATTTCGGTTTTTGGCATTGCGGCTGCTTTCTCTTCCTTCTTCAACATTTCCAACATCACGGATGAAATGAAATCCACGATATCTCGCACTTGTCGAACATTATCCTTGATAATATTATAAACGGTGTTCTGATTAGGATCAAAGCTCTTCGATATGTCGATCAGCAGGGTTTCGATCTCGGTCTTGACCTGACTCTTATTTATGGTTCGAGCGGAAGCTTCGATCGAATCAGCCTTTGTCTTTGACGCCGTTTGTTCTTTATCTTTAACCAATGAGGTTTCCTGAAGAATATCTTCCAACTCGACGTTATCAAGGACGATTTTGGAGAACCGCGATTCCTGCAGTGGTTTTTGTGACATAGAAGTGTAATAATCCTGAAGAAGCTGCATAGTGTCGACGAATCTGTCGATTTCGGCTTGCAAGATTCCAATATATACATTGATGAGGACTACGGCTTCCATCAAGGTCCATTGATTACGCAGCGTACATCTTCTCTCTTCTTCGGCCTCGTGTCTTCGCGCGTCACATAGCTCCCACAATTCCGTTCGAAAGTCGTCGATCTAGCGCGGAAATTTTGGGATTCTCAACAACGAAAAGATTAATATACGTAGTCCTCGATGTATTGTAACAAGGTAAGAAAATCTTCATCAAAGTTAAATTGGGATTAACTGATTTAAATAAAAACTTAAGACTATAATAACAAATGTTAAGATCTCTTTTTTTAACCATATTATTATTTTCTGTTTAATTACAGTAAATTGCCGGATCTTAATAGTAGTGAAGAGAGAGAAATACTGGTACGGTTTTATTAAAAATAAAAGAATTATCCTTTCATATGCTTCTTTATTTATAAAATTTTTGTGTGTACTTACCCGGCAGTGCAACTCGCATTTCATGTCCAAATCTTCCCTGAGGTCTTCATCGATTTCATTAAAAGCGCGATGAAAATCTTGCAATAAGATCTGCCGCTTGTCAGGTCGATCGACAAACTTCATCAAATTCCCGTAGACAAAGTTCTTGTAAGGCATAATGGCTGACGTATGCATTCTTTTTAAAGAAAGAATCTCTTTCAAATTTTCAATATAGGCCTGTTCAACGCTCTCCCAAAGTGTAGCTAAAATTTCGAGTAAAACTGGAGGCTGAAAGAGATCTAGCCATTGCCAACTGCCGTCTCCAGGTCTAGCGTGACCATTTGCTAGCTGCGTTTGAGCTTCCGGTTGTAAATCACGACTTTCAGCTTCGATATCTTTCTTCTCTTCGTGTTCTGAGCGTTTCCATTTAGATTTCGGTATCAAGCGTTTAATAATAGCCGCCTTCGAATCAATAGGAGATTTTTGCTTATCATGATACGTTTCAAGGAACTTTTTGGAAAGTTCCAAGGATGATTTCCTTTCATGGAAATGATCCATGATAAATTCGACTAATTGTTTCAAGGTTGGAAGATCGAGAACGTTATAAAAAAATCCATATACGATATTTTGATTAGCGTAATATTCGTCCATCGAGGTAGCATCGTCGGGTAAAAGTATACAAGGCTGCTCTTGGCTCTCTATTGCTTTCGGCTTCAGCATTGTCTTGATATAGATTGTTATGAATGTCGAGGGGGTACTATAATCTTTTTCTCTGGAAATTGGGTTCGGCAATAATCTAGATTGCCTATTAAAATTACATTAACCTTTAGAAAATCCATATTACAGAATAATTAATAAATAATTAAATCAGCTTTAATTCAAGATTCAAGACAGCGAGCGAAATCGAATTAACTCTTCAATATGCTATTATGTAAGATCTATTAATAATAAATAAATAATGTTAGTAATATTAAATATCTCCTCGGAACCAACATTATTTATAAAGCCATAAATTAATTTTGACATAAAATGATTGAACGCGCCTGCATGTCGCAAATGTATCGACTTCATCTCCCTCGAACACGATTCTGGGTGACGGAGGATTGATGTCCTCGACGTTGACATTAGTAAGGTTGACGGGATCGGGAGGTATCTCACGTCCTGTTAGTGCTTTCTCCAACATTGCCATCTGTTCGTACGTGTTAGGATAATTTATTAATGCCCAACCCTCGACGTCTCCAATCCCTTTTAGGTACTCAATCAGTATCTTCGTATTCAATTCGTTTGAAATCGGTTGACCCAACGTGAGAAATTCGTAAGTCCATTTGCCTAAACATCGCAGGTAGCAATCAAGTAGCAGTCCTTGCTAGTTAGCGATCGACAATGAACAAATATCCTTGGCGATTAGTTCTTTGGAATTTTAATGTCCATTATTAAGAAATTAATCGTCTAAATACAATACTACTTTATCTCTTATAAATTGTATTTGTACGTGTTATTGAAAATGAAATCATTAATACTGTAAACTTCGAGATTGATCTAATAACAAAATTATTTTATGTTATAAATTGACTTAAACCTATTCTTAAACTCCTCTACCTATGTACGCGGTGTCGCTTAAAATCGGGTCCATGTCGTCATAAGGTATCTGTCTAGGTGTTTGCGTTTGTTTCTCCTCGGCTGCACTCTGCTGGGACGTTGCTATCTTCGCTGATCGTTCGATCTTCTTCGGGTGACGGTCCCTCGAATCGTCCGCCTTGCTCTTGGTTTCCAATCTCTTGATGTCTCTTGTCGTCGCTGAGATGATGTTCAGATCGATGTACTCCACGTCGACCATTTCCTGTTTGTATTTCTCTAGACAATGATTGATTGCATCTTCCATCGTCAGCAAACGAATTCCGGTATTCTTCAGCAACTCTCGCAACTGTTCGTGCAAGGTTGCATTTGTTATGCCCAAAATAATGGCTGCGACTTTGACTCTAGGCACTGAATAACCCACTATTTCGCTCGGATAAGGATACAAGATCTCCAACAAGCGATGTACGACGTAACCAAGCACAACGCAACCTAATCTATGAACTTTTTCAGCTTCATCTTCTCTCTTTGGTACGAATTGATCCCAGGGCGAGGCTAGGTCCCGGTAACTCTCAAAATCCGCATCAGCCAGAGATCGCCAACGTTCGGGTCCCAGATGAATCAGTCTCTGCTCTTCTTCAGCTTTCAACTGTTTTCCAATTTTTATTCCTTCTTCATTTCTTATTTTTTCTCCGTTTTTTCTTCTTATACTGTTCTCTACAATCACTTCATCCTTATTTACTTTCATCTTTTCTTCGTTTATATCTTCTATATCTTCTACTTCTTTAACATCGTCGAAGTGATTCATAAGTTCGAATATCGGTTGATTCTTTAGAAACAACGTTTTCCATTCGTTCCAAATGGAATTTGAAATAATATTACCATTTGTCTGACGATAATCAGCAATTTTCACTGCGATGTCCGCGAGATCATTCACGATCTCTAAATTAATACTTCGATGTTTCTCTTTCATTTTGCGCACCTTCAAAATATAAATATTTAACACTTGCACATTCTACTTACACCTTCCATATAATAACCAGTATTAACAATTATTATTCATTACAATCCTTCTCTTATTTATGAATTCTTTAAATTCGACATATGCATACATATCTATAACGCATGTGACTTTTTGTTTATAATATTTTTCAGTTGTGTTTGTTTTCTTACATTTTCAAATTTAAGTATTTTTCTGTTCTACATGGAGAAAATTTTATATTAAAAATTATTATGCATGGCAGTAGCCGTGGACCATTGCTGAAATTATAAAAAGTTTTGCTATGTTTTTCACTAATGAGTTTAATAATTATTTATTAATATAACATAGTAAAATTTTTTTTATAATTTTTTTATAAATTTTTTATAATTCCAGAAATGGCTACTGCCATACATAGTAATTTTTAATATAAAATTTTCTCCGTGTAATCCTACCTAATTTTATTTAATTTATATTCCTTGTCAATATTTTGTGTAATTATTTCATGTAATTATATTATTTGTATTTTTCTTATCTTAGTGAAAGAAATTTCATTTTAGAGCAAATAAGATATTGTCACCCACTCACCTTTTCCTCGCGAATTTTCTGACGAAGCTCGCGCATTCGACAGGCCTCCATTTCCACGTCTTCCCTCTCTTCCTTCATTCTTTCTTGATGACGATCCTCCTTCAATCGTTGTTCGCTTTCTCTAGCCTGCAACAACATCGCATCAACCATCCTACGATTCTCCACAATTTTATTCCTCAAGTCTCGCACTTCGCACAGCTTTCTCAACATTTGTTTTTCGTAGCGCGACTGATTCAGCACTTGTCTACCAAGGGCTTCGTCAAAAGATCTGTCTTGTTTTCTCAGTAATCGTTCCCAAGCCTCCGCCATCATTGTCGTTTGCGTCTTCAGCTTTAGTTCGTGAGATTTAGCTGCTTTACCGCTGCGCTTCTTTAGAAAATCGATATATTCAGCGGCAGCTGCTGGGTCTTCGACACAGGACACGTCCAAGGATCTCTTCGAGGGGCAACACTCGACCACTTGGTATCTCTTCTTTGTCTTGCGAGCCGGATGCTTGCGAGTGAATTTGTCTAGTGTTTCGATTTCCTCCTGCTTCTTGTTCGGCAACTCTTCCGGGACAAAATGCTCGATCGGCTCTACTATAGGATGCTCCATGAGATCCTCGAATCGCTGTCGTTCTAGTCTGCAGGCTTCCGTGATCGCCCAAAACTTATTTCTGTGCCAGTGAATAGTATCAGCTGCCTCGATTAACGGTTTTGAAAGAGGGTGTTCGGATGGTAGATAAGGGGCTGGATCCTCGGATACTGTAGAAACATCAAATCTACTGGACATGTACCTTCGCTCTTTCTGAAGAGCGATAAAATGCAGTCGGTCCTTGCCTTCGAGACTCAAGTAAACTTTGTAAAAGAGCTGAAGAGACGCAGCACCTTTCCCCTAAAGCGTCATTCTTATAAAAATAACCTTACAACATGTGGTATCTAATATCTCTATGTATAGAGAAATATATAAATAACTATATAATTGAAATTAATATAGAAATTTGTCTATAAATTAATAAAAAAAATAATTATTTCTCGATCAAATAATACAATTTTTTGGATAATGTTTATTTTAGAAAATTCGAAATTGATTAAAAAAATTTTTTAAATCTATCTATTATACTGCTTCTTCTGCAAATGATACTTTAGAAATCTCTTCGATGCACTCGTCGCTCAGCGTGACGTTAATGAGCTTCAGCCAGATTCGTAGGGTTCTCAGGTTCACCCTGGATAAGGCAGGGTCCCGCGTACGAAGAATAGTGCTTAATTGATTGCTAGTGATTATATCATAGCTGTGCAGGATCTGGGCTAGCAGGGTGCCGTCTCTAGTGTAGCGACCGAACGTCTCCGGTGTGAGATCCATGATCGCACCTAGTCTCGTACGCAGCCATGCTTTCAGCGCATCGGCCATTTGTGGAAACTTGGCGATTTCACGAAATTTCGGACGTCTCGGGTCCAGGAATCGCGAGACACGCGTTTCCGACGTTGGCGACGTAGAGACATCGCGACTTGACAACTGTGATCATCCGAAATTAGCATCATATACACGACACGTCTGAGAACCGAATGTCGAATTTTTCGAAAAGAGCGAAAAATGAATAACGCGGAATAATCATAATAAAGTGATAATAAGAATAATATTAATTCTACATATATACAATCGTATTTTTTATGCATTTACCCTTCAGACTCTGGTTCATCGAAACTTTCAGGATATAATATTTTTAAATTTATTGTACATTTATGTTCAATAATTTTATATTTCTAAAAATATTTTGTGCTTTTATTCATTTATATATTGTTAAATTTCATATTGTTTATCCATTTAAAACCTAAAGTTTTTGAGTTTTATTCTAGACGATAATCGTTTGTAAATAAATTTAAAAAATATATATTGTCATAATAAAGGCAGAACGTAAAATATGCTGCAAAGGTGGGGAAGTAGTCGCAGAAAAATGAGAAGCCCAAGTTTGATATTTTAAAACATCAATTTAAATAACCAATAATTCATTCACACATACAACATGTGGTATATATCTCCTTTAATATTAAAAATTAAAACTTATAAATCATGCATATAAAAAGTGTGTATCCTTGTTGCTTCTGCTTTTCTTTTTTATTATTCCCTTATACTCCGCTGCATATACACGTTACAGGCCTATAGGTACAGACGGTACAGGGAAAGAAAATCGTGGTTCGTCAGCTTCTCTTTATTATCGACTTCAGACCAACAGCAGCGTCGCATTGAGCATTGGTTCGGCTCGCCAAGAAATAATATACGGATATTTCGATTCTTCTTGTGCGAATCGAAAAGCGTGATCTTGAGTCGAGACTCTCGTGGGACAAATACGCGAGAGGATTGTTCTTACGTAATATCGCATCTCGTCTTATGCAGGACGAAAAAGAACGCGCACGGCTCCTCCGTTCTTTTTTCTTCCCAGGAAAAAAAATGGATGAATCGAAAGAAATTCGGTCTCATGAAATAAAATAGAATAATTTTTCTTTTTTAAAATAAAATTAAAGTTTTTCATATTGTTTTCTAGACTATTATATTTCAAGAACATTAGTACAAATAAAATCAAATGAAACAACCAATTATTTAAATAATTAATCTATTGATAAATGGTACGTTTATAATAAAAATTAGTTAAAGTTATAATAAAACTATAGCTGCAATTTTTTAAATAATTTTCTAACTAATTTTATTTGTAATAGAGAGAGAGAGAGAAAATTTTCATAATTTTGTAACTATTAAATAAGCTAATATTTGCTATTCTAATATTTTTATCATTAATCTTGATTCTTTCTGAAAAGAGAAATATAGTTTTTTAAATTTATTATTTATTTAAATAAATAGAGATATAAAAAAATATATAAAAATTTGAAAATATTTTACAAGGATTACATGAAAGTTAATGTGGTGCTGATTTTGAAACTTAAGAATTCATGCTTTCCCAAAATAAATCTTTTATCGATTTTTTTTTCGATTTGCCCATTTTTCGCAAAATCGCTCTTAACGGGCTTTGTGTGTATGCGTGTATATCCCTAGAAAAATCCAAAACGAAAAAAGCTACCGATTGACGTGACGCGACTTAACACATTGGCGTATCCATAACAGGCTAACGTGCAACAATGATTCTCGCCAACGAAAAATTCCCGATCATTTCGATACCCGAGACAGTCGGTCAGTCATTAATCAAAAAGGAGATATCATAGAAGTACGCCTCATATTTTCATAAAATGCGAATATTGATCTATATTGCATCTCGGTACCACTCGTATCTTGATTAAAAGATTTTTGAATAACTTCGTTGCCTGTCACAAGAAAAAGAAGACTATCGAGTATTGATACACTTTCGGGTGTGTTTCTGATTGTTCACACGTTTGCGAATTTGCAAAGATCCACGTGTTTGTAAAGGTTTTTGCAATTTCCGAAAATAATTTTTTTTACTTACTATCTCGAAGTGCGAGGAAAAAAGAAAACGCCGTTCCGAGAATTCATTATCGCGCGACGCTTCAACGGTGCTAATGGAAATGGAAAGAACGGTGGAATCGCTGACGAGGCTCGACTGTGTATAGCCTGGTCCGTATTTAGGTGGTATAATTAAGTACAAATGACACGACGCCCCTTGGATTTATTCTTCATTATCGTTTACTCGATACTGTTGCACTCACTCACGTCTAATTGGACTCTCATCATTCTTGTCTCAGTATATATTCCTCGGTACAATATAATACAACCATAATAGCAATGATCGCAATAATAATGGTAATAATTATTAATTAATAATATTAATAATAATAATAGTAATATAATAAAAATCACCATTGTCTTCATCATCGTCGTCGTCGTCGTCGTTTCACTATAATGTATTTATAATATTTATACCGTGTGGTGTGTGTGTGGATCCATACAATTACATCATCGTATCGCCGCGAGTATAAGTATATAATTACAATCACTTATTAATATTCACAACTTAATAATCGTTCACCACTGCTCTCCTCTTTTTTTTCTCCTTTTGCTCTAGAAACAATGCGCAATTATTGTGTTTGCCCCGTTCTGCCGTTCGTCTATCGTTCACGATCATCAATTATTAATCATTATTATTGTTGTTGCTTAATTGTATATACAGGAGAGGTATATATTCAATAATATTAATTAGTATTAGTATTTATAATAATTTATGTTTACGCTTCACACGTGACTACTGTATGTGTGTGTATGTGTGTTTGTTGTGTGTGTTGGTGTTTCTAGGAAAAAAAACTCGCCTTGCTTCCGTTAACTTTTTGTCCCTTCCGCTTTATTCCTCTATTATTCTTATATGAGGCCAGGTGTATTTTTGAGAGTTTTATCACGAGAGTAAAATTCTCCGGCGGCATTCTTTGTCTTCGACTTGTCATGTCAGAAAATTATTGTGCCGAGAGTCACTCTCGCACAAAAAATCGAATAAGAGAATTATTACGTCAAAGAGTATGATTCTCAAATGAATTTCTAATAAAACTCACTTGCTAGATTTGTAAGAGAGCTTTATTGTGTCCAAAACTGATGCTCTCGAAGAAATAAGATATTCCAATCTAGCGAAACTTTCGAAGAGTAAAACTCTCGCGAGTACATCGGACTCGATAAAGTCTCCGTCTACATGAACGAATCCGGTGCCTGCCGGATTTTCGATACCCCGATAGAAGATCGTCAGCGAGGAAACGAGCGAATATTGACGTCGGGATTTCTATAGAAATCAATCGCTTCGATCTTCATAGGCAATCCGCCGACGTCAATTTTCGCCGAGGACGAGGCCGGAGTCGAGTAGGAGACTCCAAAAGAGTCACATAGATCGGAAGAAGTACATTATTGCTCGGGCGATTGGTTCTCTCCCCTATTGGCAGGGGAAAATCATCGGGAGTATCGATCGGCAGGCGTCTTGATAGATCGTTCGGTCAAAAATTAAAATCGATCAATGACCGATTAATTGTTAGAGCTCGAAATCCACTGCCGGTGAGACAAAAATCGGAAAATAACTTGTGCACCGTCCAAACAAAAATTTTCCGCGGACTGACGGAAGTGGAACCCTCCCCCCGGTCAGAAAGAAACTCAAAAATTTCCCATTCCACGTGGCATCGAAAAACCAATGCTCGACGAAGCGTACATCGATTTCCGATCCTCTGCGCTTCGTGCTATCGTAACGCACGAAATAGGAAGATCGCTCTTAGGAGGAAGAGCGCTCCTTCTCTACGGCGTCATCGGAAGTGCCGGATTCGCGATGGAATTCCGGCGCTACATTTTTCTACGATGGAACGGGCTCGATAATTATCTACAGATATAGCCTAAGTGATAACGTAGAACATTACTCTGTTCGTGTGTATCCCTGTTTCTGTGTTTGTATGTTCCCCTCTGTCTCTTTCTCTCTCTCGCTCGCTCTCTCTTTCTCTCTCTCTCTCTCTCTGTCTCGCTCTTTCTCTCGCTCTCTCACTTTCGCTTGTGTCCTAAGGACTAATTTAATTTATAAACTAAGATGTCGCCTATGCGCGATATCTACCTCATCGCTAAGTTTAGTAACATGGACATTATTATTTTGTTTTTCTTCATCAATCTCTCTACCTCCCCTTCCCCCCTCTCGCGCCCCATTCCACCTTCCCTTTGCCCACCCAAAGCTACACTTTGTCTTTCAAAATATTCCATTTTTGTTACACATTAATCGTCCCCTTTATCGCGCTAAGAAAAAGGATTATCGTTTATATCACCCACGCACACACACATACACATACACACACACACTTTCTCTCTTTTTAACCGATTTATTAATTAATCGTTAATTATCGTCGCCCTTGTATTAATCACGGTGTTTCAGCCAGGTTTCTCCTCTCTTTCTCTCTTTTCTCATTTATACTCTAGATTCTATATGTATGTATATAATGTACGGGTCGAGATTTTCCCTGGTTTCGGAAGCGATTTTGGCGGCTGCCAAGACGTCGACGGGACCATCGGGAGTCAAGGACTCGATCCTGCCTCACGAACGCACAATACGGTCGCAGTATCCTCGATTGATGTCGTAAGAACGTCGAACGAGCGAGGTCGAAATGCAAGAAGCGACAAGAATCGGGAATAAAATCGCGCTCGGCGAAGGAAGTTCAGTTGCGAGGAGCAATTGATACAAAGAAAAAGGACGGCATAAAATCAAAAGATAAAAAAAGCCAAAGAATTAAAAGATAAAAGTAAATGGGGAATGCTGTCATAGATTATTTAACCACCGTGATCGATGAAGAATTGAAGGGCTTGGGGCAACACGCTGAGTAAGGTAGAATAGAAACGAGAAGAGAAAACGTCACGACTCATTAATTATATTTAGTAACTATTAAGACTGAAACGCATGTAAACGCGAAGTCTTGATTCCTAATATCTGTTCCTGGTTTCACGTTTCCGCGTCGTCGATAAATCGTTTATTGCTTATTAGATTCCGTCGATGTCTGATCTTCGAAGACGTTACTTTAACAGAATGACAAAGCTCCAGAAAAGATCTTTCGCCGGTTTCACGGATACAATAGGATAAAGTGTTCAGGATAAAAAGGGAGAAACTCAATGTTGCCAAGAGAGAAGAGAATTAGTATCTCTTTTATCATTAAAATAACGTCTCCGTCTATATCTGTCCTTTATCTGTCCCTGTCCTTGCCCCCTGTCGTCTTTCGGTCTCAAGTGTTGTAACAAATGTGGTTTCTCTTCCAAGGGTGTCAAAAAGGCACGTGACTGAAAGATACCCGCTGTTTTCTACAATCGTTTCCTCTCGCTCGACGGTTGGCGCCGATCGCCCCCGTTTCTTCTTCTTCTTCTCTTTCTCTTTGCCACCGATATTGCGCGTTCCGAGCGCGTTCGCCGGATTACAACAATCGTCGTATACAGTCATGTTCTACGTATTGAGAAGAGTGGGTTAAGATAAGTTCCGATCGCGATTGATTACGATTACGAAGAGACGCGCCGGGGAATCGTAGCGCGGCTTTTTACGAGACACACCGGGCGGATACATCCCTCCCTCCCTCCCCCCTTTCCACCTTCCTTCTCACTACACAACTCTGAAATAGTATCCTTTACTCTTCTTTTTACTTTTATTATTATCCTTTACTATTTATTATGTTACTTTACTCGTTATATCGTTACACGCTATCGTTTATTATCCTTGCTACTACGCTTGCTTTAACTATGGAAACGAGAAGAACGTGGTACGAGCTGCCACAACTATAGTATGTATGTATTTGTATCTATATCTGTGTGTGTGTGCGCGTGTATGTGTGTGTGTGTGTGTGTGTGTGCGAGTATTTTATGTGCTGACTGCTTACATGTGTACACACACACACACAGAATGTTAATCGAGGACGACGTCCTCCGGTGTGATCCGGGCCGCGCCACCCTCTCCCCCCCATCGTTTGCTTCGATAAAAGTTTCCGAAACCGGGCAAATATAATTATCACTTCGCTCTCTCGCTCGCTCTCGCTCTCATTCTCTCTTTTTAACGGCGTATATCCAAAAATCTTTAGAAATTCTGTCTTGCGGTATATATAGGTACAAATATCGCGGGGAGAGATTATCGTTGCGAATATTACAAAATTCTTAGGTTCCCCCTTTCTCTCTCTCTTTCTTTCTCTCTTTCTCATATCGCAGACGGGAAAGAAACATCGCAAGCGATTTAGCGATTCTCGAAAGTGATTTAAAAGATTGTGCTGGCTCACAAAAAGGAGCTGGACGAAATTTCATCAGGAATCACATGGTTCATCGAGTTTTCCTTCAGCGCGCTCACTGTACGAAGAAAAAGGCTTTTTGCAGCATGTAAAATGGAAAAATAGTTGCATCTCTTTCTCTCTCTCGCGCGCTCTCTCTTCCTTTCTCTCATCTCACATTCTCACTCTCAACCGCACGTCATCACCGCTTTCGGAACAGCTACAACTTTTTTCTGAGTTTTTTCTTGCATTTTTTCTCTCTTGATTTTTTTTTCGCTTAAGTTCGACGAGAGTCACCCTGTGAGTACACGCACGAAGGGCCGCAGAAGTTACCCTGTGTGCAGGTGCAAATGCCCAAGAGATATAATCTGGGTACGCTTTTTTTAACTGCTAATTGTAAGTATCGTCCGCTGATTAAATATAATTGACTTTACTTAACGTGCGTGGTGGTGGCGAGGGCCGTAAAATATATCTCGTTATTATCGCACTACGCGTTCGTGCTCAGGATGACACGTGCGCAACGAATTTGCGAAGTGGCAGGGTGGAAAAGATATAACTAGTCCACGCTAAAAATATCAAAATGCCACTCTGAAAACGAAGAGAAAATTGGCGAATCGAAGACAGACTAGATGGAAATTTTCAACCTAGGAAATTGTTGTAAAAAAAAAAATTTTCGTTATTCAAAAATATGTGACACATTAGACAGATGATTTTTTTCCTGAAAGATTGTCTTTAACAAACAACCCAAAAATTTTGAATTTATTGTCTAATTGGAATTTTGTATCCTCAATTATGAAGATTGAAGAAACATAATTACATAGAATGATCCTTTTAATTAACTTATATTTTACGGAATTAACACTAGAACGCCGGGAAGATGTTGCGTTCATTTTAATCTTAGTCACATTACTTTCGATGAGACGTTATTGCAAAATACAACAATCTGTAGATATACATTTTTGACGAATTAGGCGCGTAGGGTAAAAAATAGCGCGGCAAAAAGATGCCAAAGGTGTTCTAATGTTTTCTCTTAGTTTCGTAATGAAGCTCGTTCATAATATGCGCATGGGATGTATACAGTGTTAATATGCGAAAGAAATGCGTTGATGGAAAGGGACATTCGTCGCGGATCTACAGCGCGACGACAACTAGCTGAATTTGTAAAGATTTTTGGCGCACTACTCTCCGCTTTCGTACACGCGCAAAATCGAGACTGCTTATTTGTAGCTCATACTTCATAATTTTAACCGTGTGTGTGCGATACAATTACGTGTAATTAGCAGTATCATCATTAGACTTTTTATTATAATTAGTGTTACAAAAGCTTGATTATATTTGGATCGGACTGTAGCAATATATTCACATAACTATCGTCATGGAAAATAAAAATTTAACGTTTACATTATACAATTATTCTTCATCATCATTCATCGATTCGCTATTTATTTGTAGGTTCTCCTCGTCGAATCACGTAATAAATACAATTATTTCATATAATTATCATCATTCTCAGCATCATCGGCTCTCCCAACCCAATTAATCCTCGTCCATTATTATGTACCGTTTCGCGATATTCTAGTCAAGAAGTATTTCCTCCTCTATATCATATTCCCCTATATATAATACGAATCACACGATCTATTAAAAAAAATAATAAAAAATCAATAAACGTTCGGCAAAGATCCACATCTTCGCAAAATAAACTAAGCGAAAACCGTCCTTTTTCGCCGCTTTCTATGCGCGATCGATTGTAGTTTTATTCCACCGATTATTGCGTCGATTTAACATCGAATTCTCTCGGTTACTTCGCCGATTGCAAAATACTAAGCACCGTGAGTTCATCGCGCGACACGTTGTATGCGAGATTGCACGAGAAGAGAGTAGTATCGCGTTTATCGCGCTACTACTCGGCTATAAGGATATAATCAATAATCGTGGGACCCCGCAGTATCCCTGGCGCTATTACGCAGAGATCGTTGTGACATTGCACTATCTCATCCTTAATTCTCCTTCTCCCTATCGACTTGATAAAATTAATCAGCGTTTGCCAATTATTCTTACGACTATAAAACTACGAATACGAAGTATCATGAATCGCGTATCTACTGGCACTGATAACGACCGAGACGAAAGCACACAGAGCGGAGATGCGAAGTATCCGAACAAAAGGTACACGCTTACAAAAAGAAATCAGTATCGCGCGAGATCGTGCGGACACTCTCGTTCACACACAGCACTAAATTCACAATAATCAATTATTATGTACAAAAAATCCTATATCCCATCGATCGCGTCCCTTTCCTTAGCGATACGATCGGTTTCGAGACTCGGCGTGTAGCGCGTCATTTCTTCTATTTCCCCTCACACGCTTCATTGCATTGCGCGGCATACATGTCGTACGGAGCCACATGAATTAAATATTAACAAATATACCTAACTTATATTTCCCTCGCGACTTCCAGCGATTTAATGAAACAAAATCCTAAGGATAGCCTCGTCCTGGTGATCGCCCGCTACGCCCGCGGCACAAAGATCGAGCGACTGTAAGCTCTGTGATAAATTTTCCCTTACCTTCTTACTCTGGTACCTCTGTACCCCGTACTCCGAAAGAGCATAGGGTAGTCGCGTTAAAAAGTTACAATACATTCAAAATCGTGTGTTCCCGTGTATGCTTAACAATGGTACGAAAAATATATAATATATGTTGTTCGCGCGCAAACGATAAATGCGCTCGACCAGTCCTTTCGGAAGCTGTAACGGGCGATCGATCACTTAATCCTCCGGAAGTTAAAGAAACGAGTCTATCCAGTCTTTCGACGATTGTTAAAACCTTAAAACGGTATCAGGAACGATATTTCTATGTCGTTTCTCTTTCGCGTCGACTTTATTGCTATGAAATGCACGGCAAACACATCGTCCATGATTATGGGACGACCAGAAAGTACGAAACGACGTTCGCTTTCAGGTTGCAGAGCGAATAAACTTGTACCAAAAGGAAAGTCAAGTAAACGACGAGAGAAATCGAGATAGAAATACTGTATCATGAAGCAAGGACTTAAGAGTTCCCGGAGGAGGTGTTCGGAGAGCTCGCGTTGATCAAGGAGACGAATAAACTGAAGGAAAGGGAGAAGAAGCTCGTCCAACAACCCAAGCTGGCAGTAGTTGAGGAGACGACAACGTGCGACGCGATAATTTCTTCTTCATCCAGGCAGTTCCATCGCTCCCTCTCTGATCCTCTTCTCCGTGAACTTGTCCTCCGACTCTGGAGATCTCTTGCGATCCTTACCGACCTCCATTGCTCTGGTAAAGCGCAAAGAAAGCAACGCACATGTCTTGAGTCGGTGGCACCCCTCAAAGGTGCCGCATGGCGGTCGCGAGTCTTGCCCCTCGCAGGAGCGTTTATCCAGATCACTCAGATCGTTCCAGAAGAGAGAAGACCGAACGGGGGAATCGTTAACTGATCATCTTCGAGACTAGTTTCGTCACTTGATCACATGTGCTGCCAAAAGATTATGATTTATCCCCCTGCGATACTCAATAGAGTAAGCTTCTGCCCTTTTCATCTTTTTCCCACTTGCGTTTTTGGCCTTCTCGAAGGAGAGGGAGATAGATTCGTGGACGTCGATTTATCTTCTTTCCTTTCTTCGTTCTTTCCATCCCTTTCTTTCTCTGGTTTCCCCTCCCTCTCTTGCTACGACGCTCCGGTGATGTCCAGGCGATAGGTCAGACTATCCGGATGCTTCCTCGATGAGAAGGGGACCGTGGATGGGCTGCTGCTCTGCGGTATCTACCGACTTCCAGCGCTCTCTGACGACTGAGCGACTGCCGCGGGATTGTGGCTTGTCTCGTACTCCATCACTTCCTGATAGATCAGTTCTTTCCACTGGTCCACCGTGTGTTCCCTCTCATCCACGCTATGGTCATATGGACCTGGTGCGGGCTGCAAAACAAATCAGAATCTCTTGTAAATCATTAAACGAAAAGAAGATTAATAATCAATTTTGTGAGTATTTTATTGAAGCAAACGGGAAGTATATTTTGTTAGAAAGGATTATCGAGACTTCTTTCGTCACGTAAAAAATAACTGTTTCATAACGTTATGTTATCGCATTCATTAGAATTATTCTATTCATTCATTAGAATTATTCTATTCATTCATTAGAAGTATTCTATTTTAAATAATATATTTTCTAAAGATGCAAGATTTTAATATAGTTTCTCAAATATTAAATCAGTGATGAATTCTGCGATTTCCGGAGAAGACAGTACGATTGGAAGCGACCATCCATATACGCGATCAATCGATGGAGCCTACTTACAGCATTGACTTCCCCCTCGTCGTACCAGACGTTTATGTAATTGTGCAGCAACGCCTCGTCCACGGAAATGCGTCGCTCTGGGTCGATCACGAGCATGCGCGACAATAGATCCCTGGCTTGGCTCGCTAGAAGAGGAAGTAAAAACCGTGAAAGGAAGAGCCAGGGGGAGGCAAGGTAAGGCAAGGCGGTGACGAGAATGCGGATAATCTCGTCGTCCGCGCGCCGGAACGCGCGCATTCCGCGATCAATCTCGCGACGCGGGCGTCGACTTGCTGACCTACTCACCTTTTAATCTATTGTGCTCCGAGGAGTCCGAGGGGAATAGAACATCCGGAAATAGCCTCTCGAAGGGATAGCCTGGATATCGCGGCCTGTTCTCCACGTAATTCCTGACAGTCGGCTGCAGTCGTTGCATGAACTCCTGCGCCGGTGTGCCAAGTTGTTCTGCAGATCAGAGCAACCATCTTATGTTTATAATACAGTAGCAGGGAGTCTGCATGACAATCGCTTGATTATTCCTTTTCTAACAAAAAACATCAAGACACCTCTAAGACGGTATCACAATTATCCTTGCAATTAAAATTATCAGGGAATCTGTAAGGTGATCATGATCATCTGCTTATAATAAAAAAATGTCATAGAATCTGTAAAGTAATTCTGATTACTTTTGTGAGACAAAAAATGTTGAATAATTGATTAGATTATTGCAATTACACTTACAATTAAATATATTAAGTAATGACTGATGTAAAACTATTGCTGAGTGTTAATATAGATAATTTTATAGATTCGAATAAAATTTTCGTCATTTTATATTTTATTTGACTCCGAAGACACATATATACATTTACAGAGTGGATTATAATAGCAACATCTATTTTATTTTATCCTAAATTTAATTATATTCTCCATATTTTAAAAGCTTGAAGTCGGATATATTCATAAAATATTATTTTATAACATCAAGTTTTGAAACTATCGATCAGTATTATAATTACTATCTGTCGTAACGGAAAACGCAGCCTTACCGATTATTTTGTTCCACTGGTCGATGTGATCCGTGCCCGGGAACAATACACCACCGCGTATCATCTCGCCCATGATGCATCCCACCGACCAGATGTCCACGTTCTCCTTGTACCCCATGCCCAGGATCACCTGGCAAGAAAAGACGGATACTCCGAATGAGCGAAAGAATCGAGCTAATTGGAAATAAATTCTGCGGAAAATTACAGAAGAGTCTAACTTACCTCTGGCGCCCGGTAATACCGCGTAACGACATAGGGCGTCATCATAAATGTGGTACCGGCGGTCCTTGCCAAGCCAAAGTCGAGAATCTTCAGCGTGCAGTCGGATTTCACGACGATATTGCTTGGCTTTAGATCCTACGTGGGAAAGTAGAATCGAATTTTAGAGATTTATCTCGAGAAAAGGGAAAGTATTTAACGTGTCGATAATAAAATCAATATCGCGAAGATTCATCAAGCGATCGGTAATAATCGTGAAGTAGCACGTCGCGAGCTAATCGCGTCGACGCCGTTCCCACTGTATGAATTTTAATTTTAATTTCTGAATTTTAATTACGCAGACAGTTCCGCAATCGTTGCGACGCGTTCTCATTTTTAATGAGCGCGACGCCGATTTAGCTATTCTATTATAACGCGCGGCGAGCGCGCCGGAAAATTAATCGGCACGACAGCAGTTATTTCTTTCGCCGGCGGGACAACAGCAGCCGAGGGGCTACGGCATGCAGGAATGTCCGTCGCTAATGAATCTCGTTACGGTGGATTAAATGGCTCCGCCCGTTATGCAATTTTCATCGGAGCGCAACGCGCGAATAGCCACCCACCCTGTGGATGATGCCGGCGGAGTGCAAGTGCTTGATGCCGCACAGCATCTGGTAGAGGAGGTACGACATACGCTCGTGATCCAGATCCATCTGGATCACCTGGCATAGGTTCGCGTCCATGAGCTCCATCACCAGATACACGTCTTGAAACTCGTCCAGCGACCGTTGCGGCGTGAACGCGTTCAGGAGACCGATTATCTGCAAGATGACAAGTCGTAAACTGACGAGTTGACCTAATCCCCGAAATCCTTGAACAATGCCTGAATATTGTAAACTACGAATAAAATTTGTGCTCTCCTTTTCTGCTCCCTTCTCTCGGATTATTCAGATTTCAAACTCGTCTCTCTCTCGAAATTACGTGAAACTATTTACGTTGTTATTCCAACACCGTCCAACACTTCAATTACGCTCTTAGCATCGAATCAAAAGGAATAGGATTGAAATAGATTTCAACAAATCGAAACGGTTGACTTGATTAAAACATAGACTTATGGATTTACTTTATTTTTAACTCCTATTATAAGCTTTCAATTTACAATTTCATTAACGAAGTATGCTCCGGAAATTATTTCGTGACAAAGGCAAATTGCGAATGCAACAAGAAAAATAATCGCGATATATTATTATATTAATTTCGCTGCAACATCTTTTCATTTAATTCTATGCATCTTTTTCCATGTGTGTACGTTTCTGTTTAATTTAATTAGAAAAAACAATGAAAGAGTTTTTACTTCACTTCACATTCGCTTGTATAATAATATAGTATAAAGCGCAATTACAATTCTCGCGAAATAATGTTGCATGTTAAGATGTATACTGCACATGTACTTCAGCAACAAGACTTGAACAATATTAGACATTTATTTTATCACGACTTAAGAAGAAGACATTTATTGCACGTATGCAACAAGACGCGACACATGCTTACGAGCAAGAATAATATAGCCGAAGAATATATGCGTGTTAACGAGATTGGAGGAAGGGACTTACGTTTTTGTGATTGACCAGCTTCATGAGCTTGAACTCTCTGTAGGCCCTCTTCGCGTGCGTTACGTTTTGAAAAGGTCTGGACAGCTTCTTGATTGCCACATTTTGCGCAGTGACGGTATCGTACGCCGCGCTGCAACAGACATGGAGGAGGAATTCAAGATCGTTCGATCATACACGCTTGACCGCGCGATTTCATCAAACTAAAATACAATCAAACTAAAATAAATAATTGAAACTGAATAAATACTCCGTCGACTAAAAATTTTTATCTAAATTTACTTTACTTCCAGTCGTAATAACACTGCAAATCCAAGCGTGTTATTTTAGCTGAAACTCTTCTCACACATTTCTTGCCGTTTTAAATCATGTCATTTGACACGATTGAACGTATTAATTTTTAATTTAATATGATTAAACGCGTTAAATGACGTAACCTAAATCGGCAAAAAACATGTAAAAAAAACTTCAGTCAAATGTGTCAATTTTAGATGTTTATGCGTGTAAAAACAACACGCTTGAATTTGCAGTGAAGTCATAGCGTGTCTATATCCCGTCCGTGTAGCACAATTTGATAAGATTCGAGGTAAAATTTTTAATTTAACAAAATAAAAAAGATACTAATTTTTATTGATTTAATAAAAACAGAGCACACACATTTTGTCAGAAAAATTTCTCGTACTAATGATCGAAATAATAAACTGGCAGAAATTTAATTTAAAAAAAGATATTGTGAAAAATAACTACTGAAATGTGAGGGGACACCATTGCGGGAGCGCAAAGGTCAAAAGATATGCACCAAATTTTCAGTTGCAGCGAATATAATGCGTCTGGACGTGATATAAGCGCTCTTTGACATAAAACTGTATTAAGGTCAGTGGAAGAGACAGAAAAATAGACACACTCGCAGCGTGTGATCCATCATACAGGCCATAGATTTTACTCACCATACGATACCCTGAGCGCCGACGCCACGCGGTACGACGTCGACGTATCTCTCGGGTATGCAAAGCTCGGTGTCGCCGAAAACGTGACGACGATAGCCACTCCGAACGTTGCTCGATTCCGTCGCGTTCGTCGCCATTGCTTTACCTCTTTTTAAAGGTTCTTTCAATTCACTCTTTCTCTCTTTCTCTCTCTCGCTCTGTTTCTCTCTAGCTCTCAGACTCGTGGCGGCTCTCGTGCCTTAACTTAGGTAGTGTATATCACGTCTCTAGCTACCAAACCAACGACACAAAGGCCTACAGGATACAAGAAACGAAAACGGTCAAGCCGATCACGGCAACGGAGAAAATTTATCGTCGCCAGGCCTCGGCGACAATAAAGCCTCGCGCTCGAAAGCTCGTTTTCAGCGGTTAAATGGCGCGGTTTACGAGCCCGTAATAGAACTCATTTACTTTTATTACTACCACAATTTATTAAATAAGAAAAGAAAAAAGTAGATCCAACAATTGTTAAATTTATGTTACACAATTAAAATTCATATCTATTCCATTTTAAATTTCTGTTTTGAAGACATTCATTTTAACCGATATAAAAAGATTTTTATTCTTCTAAACCCATTTATTCTTTCTAAATCCGTCGCAAAATAAGCCGCTCAAGAACGTAAATTAAAATACACCTGCGGCAGCGGATGACAAATTTTATCTAATTATTTATCGCGAAAATGCAGAAACTTGTCGAAAGATACTAAATTATATTTTGCGCCTCGCGTTGCAAAACGCGTCGCGTTTCGCGGAACGTAATTTTTCTCCGTCGACCGCCGCAACAACGTCACCGACAGCAGTCTCAAAGGACAAACGAGCGTGATGTATAACTCTTGGAACGAGCTCGAGTTAGGCCCGTCGTTCCACCTGGCAATCCTTCAAAGATCTCTCATTCTCTCTCTTTCTCTCTCGATTTTCCTTCGAGGACAGCGTCGCGCGAGTTCGTGCTTGATTGTCGGAACCATCCATACAATCTAATGCGCTTTTCTTCAGCGCACATCATGCGCCAGTGTCAATCGCAAGCCAATTGATAGTGCAAGAGTGGTGGATGGATCCAAAAACCATGCAAAAAATAAGCAAATCGGCAAAATAAAAAAAAAATAAAATTAAAATTGGTAAAATAGGATTGCTGCAATACAGTTGAAAAATTCTGCACTGCATAACTGTTATTCTGAATTATATTTTATACACTAAAAGAAAGGCTTGGTTATAAAAATCCAGGCTTGGTTAATGTTACCAAGCACCTTGGTGAAATAGTTTCAACTCAACGTATAATAAGTATTACATAATTTAGTTGGCTCAACTAAACAAAATTTGCTCTTTTATAATTATTACAAATGTTTATAATTATTACAAAATGTTTTGTTATTATTATTATAATCGGTAATAATAATCAAATACTTCAAAAGAAAGTATACTAAATGCATCTCACAAGTTTACCAGGAATTTTTTTTCAGTGTATATATAAAATATAGTTCAGAATATAATATATGTATATATAAAAGTTTTTTACACAGAGATAAAATAAGAAATCAGATATGCATCAAAAGAATTGAAATAAATGTCAACGTTTATCGAGCCACAAATACTTTGTATGTTTTTCACAAGAAACGATAATTTCAAGTTTCTATGAAATTATTAGTTTTAATAAATAATTTTAAGAATTATCAGCGCACATTAGACATTAAATCAAACTATCAGATATTAAAAAATCAATTTACTAATTTTTTCAAGGCAATGTTTCATGATATCCAAAACATCGCAATTTTACGACCTAAAAATACAGTTGTGGCTCGTTAAGCGAACGTGATTTGCGAGTTCAATTATCAGTCAGTCCAAACCGGAAAAATAATGAGCGGCATCAAAAATATGCTGCTAGGAAGCACATGAAAGGCATGCGGATCTTTGATCAAATATATAATCGTAAGTATGGATGGTTCTTCACGACAGAACATTACCTTCGTCCTACCTTTCGAAATGCCGTGTTCGCCGCCGGGACCGTTTCCTCGTGAGAGAAATCGTATTCGACGGCCGGTTAAACGCGATCAAACGAGCTTAGAACTCCCTCTCGCTCCACCTCGAACATTTCTGTGTGCCTTGCAGCTTTAGGATAATGGTAAAAGCCACCGGGTATATTCGCAGGGATTTCAAGAAATCATTAAGCCTCTCCCTCCGGGAAACTCTGCGACTTCAAAGTGATGTAGCGTATATCTGGGCTTTTTACAGTAAGCTTCCGCAGTACGAATTGTGACACTTCTGCAAATCGCAAGTGCAATAAGGATTGCAACGCTATAAATTCGAGATGATCTCTTCTTAAAAGCACGATAATAAAAAAAAGGGCATGGATAAAAACAAACGGGTCGATACAACAGTGGCTTGACCTAGTTTTTTAAAGAAACTAAGAAAAGTAATCTCAAAGTGTTGAGAAAACGAAATTTAGATTGATTTCCCCGAGTTCCTCAAAATGTTATGTTACACTTAAATGTGATCATTTTAATGGTTATTAAAAAGTTTTAAAAAATATCTAGAACATATTGATATTTCTATAAATACTTAATGATACATTTTAGTAGATCGCAAGCAATATAAGAGAATTTGTAAATCATCTCTATTGGTTTCTCTGAAATAACTTCGAAATATGCATTCTTCTCGATATGTAAAACTTTAAGAATAAATTTAATCTCCGAGAAATGCTGCCAACTCGAAATACTCTTCAGTGGCATTTTACAGCATCATCTCGATCCCAACAGTATCAAGATACCTTTCGTAACTGCGAATTTCAATGGATATACCATATGCTTTCACGAGATCTTCACTATAAAATTCTTTTTAGCCACTAACGTTTTACTACAAGTTTTACTATATTGGAAAAAGGGCACTGCCTGATTATAATATTCCTTTTTTCCTAGGATAATGAAATTTTTAATTTTAGCAAAAATTATCTCCGGTATTTCTGATAACGCCAGGATTAACGTGCAGGTCACAGATTCCGCCGTGGATAATATCCGGCCGTCGTTAGCCGATTTCCTTTCGCTTCCTGACCTACCTTCCGTGCACACGAAATCAGCCGTCCTTTTCGAGAGCCGCTCGCCCCTCGAGAGGCGAGACAAAACGAAAAGGCGCCTCGCATATTTCCCGTAATGGACCACGCCACGGCAGAATTTTTATCGAAAACCGATATCCGCATTCCCTTCGACCGTTCGTTCGTCCGTTCGTTCGACTTACCTGCATGCCATGGCCACCGTGTATTGTCCGAGATTGCGCTTTCTCGGATAATGCAGTATTTCAGTTCCTATCGAACGTCAAAGGAAAGACACGTGCGAGGCACCGAGAAAGGTGATCCGGGAAACGATCGTCGTGATGGACCCTCGCTTACCCGTACGATCGATAATGTTCACCGTGAATTTCAACAATCTGCGAGCCCGGAGCATAAACCGACCATCGCACTAATGCTAGATCGTTAAGCAAGAACTAATCGCCGGAGTAAGAGCGAAAATTGGGATAATGGCCATTTGCGAAATCATCAAGGTCTGTTAAAAGAACAAATTAAAAGATATAATAACCTACTATTATCTACTTTACCAAAAACTTAAGAAAATCGATATATCAAAGTTGAGAAACTCAAATTTAGATAAATTTCTCTCATTTCTCGTTCTTAAGAGGAAATGAATTATAAAATGTAGAGAACATTCTAATTTTACTATTTACTTCATGACTCTAATTCTACTTTTGAAATGCTAAGAGAGAGAGAGAGAGAGAGAGAGAGAGAGAGAGAGAGAGAGAAAAGGGTCGCAATTACAGTCAAATTTAATGTTAGTCCGTCAAAAGTTAGTCCGTAGTATTAAAAAACAAAGTATATAAAACAATATTAAAATAAAAAAAAGCACGCTTATCTATACTGCTCTACTTTAAAATTTCGATTCCAAATCCTTGATCACAGTTTCCTTCTCCTGCTTGTATATCTTCTTTCCCCTTCTATTCTTATCAAATCTTCAATTCAATCTATATCGTTACGATCGTATTACCTTCCATCGATTGTTGCAACGTAAAATACCTAATAGATATGGAGGGAGCCAGATTTATTCAGTGCTCGGATATTTACGAGAAAAGAACGTCATCGATTTAATTCGCCTCGTCTAAGAATTGGGTATCGATGGAAAGCACGACGACGACGACGACGACGACGACGACGACGACGACGACGAGGAACGCCGTGAAACTGTCGTCGAGGACGATTTTTCCGACATCACGCCGCCGGCTTACAAGGAAGGGGCGTTCTGTCTCTCGTCGTCGTCGCTCCCCATCGCCGGAAACCCGCGTACACTCGCGAAATCCCGACATTCCCCCTCGTTCCGAATCGAATTGCCCGATTTACTCTACCTCCCCCGTTCCTCCGCAAGGAAGGTATCTTCCGTTCCTTTGCCGTCGATCTTGCTCCCCGAGCGCGAATAAGAGAAATCGTAGTTAACTCTCTTCTCCCCCCCTCCCCTTGAAGATACATGTCGACGTAGTGATACAATATACGCCCGACTTCAAATCCAACGAAACTTTTACGTCTGATGGATGCTGGCATTGTTATCGGTTGTATGCGCAGTTTGAGCGAACGTGGATGAAAGTGGTTATTTTATTCAGGAAGCGGATATATCGCAGATATCGTGGGACATATCAAAGCGGAACGTAATAAACATCGCGTGCGATAAAATTTTTCATACGGCTGCATATTCGATATTGGACGTTGTAACTGGGTCAGTATACTTTTCAAGTTCTCTTCAATTATTTTACTATTTCTCATTCTCATATAAAATCGCTAGAATTGTATGGGGTTTCCAGAGAGGGTTCGCTGGGATTTCCAGGGAGGATTCGCCCGTTCGCGTGACTCGCACGTGTCCCTGCTTAATTCCAATAGTCTAATAATTCTAAAAAAGAAATTGTCGAATTGCAGCGATCACTGAACCACTCACCAGACTATCCCCTGCGCGCCCGACCCGATAGGCTTGAGGTTTTGGTAGCGCTTCAGGATAGTGAACTTGGTGTCCCCGACCTCGACCGTGTAGAACATGGCGGACAGCCGGGTTGTCATGTCAGGCCCCAGGTAAGGCATGCGCCTCGGTGTTCGTCTCTCCTGCTGCTGCTGCACCTGCGCCGCCTGCACCTGCACACCGTCCACCCCGCTGGAGCACTCCTGGTGCGCTCGACGGGGACTTACGCTCTTAGCCACTTTGGACGCGAGATTTTCAGTACACCCACGGAATAGTAGCAGTTACAATGCAGGCGAGTGTTTCCGCTGGGTTGCGCTGCCCCTGTGCCAGGTCAGACCGCTCCTGCGGCAGATCGCGCCTCAGCACGCTACTGCCCGATGAGTCCCTACGTACCCCAGAATTGTCTGCAAAAAAAAGATTAAGGCTCTCATAAATCCGTTTCTTTAACTGCCAATTATTAAATCAAAATTATTTGCCACACAGAAAAAAAATGCTGTTGCTTTAATTAAACGTCTACGTCACGGGCTGCCACAAATATTAATAGTTCATTCAATTGTATTATGATTGGACCAAATATCTAGATTATTCTTTTAATAATGTAAATATTTGATCCAATCATAATACAATTGAATGAACTATTTATGTTTGTGGCAGCCCGTGACGTAGACGTTTAATTAAAGCAACAGCATTTTTTTTCAGTGCATATTTGTCGCAGTCGAAAGTTGTACAAATCTTCAAAATGTAATAATTTACGACAGATCAAAATAGTTGTTACCGTTTATTTTGATTTCAACTTTGGCAACAACAGAGCGGGACTTTGCTGTAAAAAAATTAAAAAATCAAGAAACAGAAAGAGAAAAAGACTTGAAAAGTGTGACATTTCGCGTGAGGATTTCAGGTAACAATCTAAGAATAATTTTTCTGAAGGACACGACAGTAAAGTGCACGCGACATTTGACACGATATTTGCAGCGTGAATAATCGAACTATATCATTTGTGCGAGCTCAATCAACGTCATTTACGTGGGTCTGTGCGTGACTGCGGGTTTATGCGTATAATGAACAAGCGTTAATCAACGTCAAAGAAATGCGACACAAAAGTCAAAGGTCAAAAATAAGTTCATTATATCTTTCATCGCCAATCACAAGAGCGAATTATCCTGATAAGAAAAAAGAGATCGAGACTCCAATTCAAATTAAATTATCATTTAGATTTAGATGAAAATGAAACACCAGATGTGCCCAAATTGCTCATCCCGTCGTAGATTAGCACCGAGATTTAGAATAACTCGCGATATTTCAACGCTCGTGCATTCAAATATATTCGAGTAACCGCTGGAAACCATTTTAACGTTTCCATAGCTCATGTATAAAGCCAGTTGGAACCCACCTTGAGTTCATTCTTTGGCTCAAGCCTCAACATAGCCAAGAGCTAGCGAAGATCCACTTAGGATCTAGCTAAGATTCAGCCAGGATTCAGCTTAAATCTAAAATTGAATCCAACTTGAACCAGTTTTACATTAGAGGGTCAGAAAGAGTCCACTTCATACCTTATACTCTGCAAAATATATTTTACGTTTCATTTTTAATTACAAATTTACAATTAGCATTGAGTTATAGTTTTACGATTAACATTACTAAAAAAATATTCAAGTAAGAAAGACATAATAGTTTACTACTACTTTATAATTTTTTAGAAGATTAGAAAAAAAATACCATTTCAATATTATCGAAAACGTATAAAAACATTATATGCGTTCGTTTCAATTCAATTCACATATTCTACACTTAATATGTACCGAGTCACTATAAATGGAGCTATTAATAATCATCAGATATCATGTTATCAATCATAGTAATAGGATATAATTTATTCGACACGATTGTTCCTCGTTCACCGAGGAGAATTAATGTAGCACCAACACATCCATACGAAGAGTTCACATCGTGAATACTTTTTGCTTAAAATTTGAACCTCGTTTATCACGTCAGTGACGCAGGTGAGGCAAGAGAAGAAAGCATCTGTTATCTTTCAAATTCGAAAGTCATCCACTCGTCCATTATCTTCCGTTCTTGGTCGAAAGTGTGCACGAGAACCGTTAGCGGAACAAAGTGTGTATTTGTTAGCGGAAATTGCGCTATTACGAAAGCAACGAAACACACTGCAATTGCACAAATGGAACCATTTCTTATCTCGATCTCCTACATTTTTTTCGGATAGATAGAAAAGAACGACATGAGGAATAGCCATCAAGGTAGTCGGTGTAATCAATTTTATAGAACCATTGTTTCATTCTGTTTCTGGACTAACATACATAAGTACAAAAAACTGAGAAATAAAAAGATAAATAAAATAAGGAATTTTTAAAAGTACGAATTCTGATATCGAGTTTATTTTTCATTATAAATCTATGAAATAGATATAAATTTAACAAAAATAAATAAATTCAAATTTATTATTATATAAACAAAATTCATAAGAATAAGATTTATATTAAATAAGAGAAGAAGTGAAATCAAGAACTACAGAAAAGCAAATTGAATGAGATTAAATGAGTAAGTGTATGAATAAGTAGAAAAAGGAGGCAGAGACAGACGTAAGCGTATTTTTATAACTTATGATAAAGAAATTTTGTGAGAAAATTATATCATCAGACAAGAGATTAAAAAAGAAGCAAGAGAAGAAGAAAAGATGTTATATTTTCCTAAAAAATTTCAGCATAAATATTACATCAAAAAGATAATTTTATAACTAGAGAGAAATTCAAAGCAAATTCAAACTCTTAGATCAATTAAAAAAACATCTATTAATTTTGATATCGTAAAATTAATGTTATATAATAAGATACTAATATAATAAAATGCCATTAAAATAATTTCTTATTAAGTACATCGGATGGCTAAGACTTTTTAAATAAGGGAGCAGACGAGTAATAAACTCTATATAAGAATGTGTTTAAAATTAATTAAATAAACAAAGCTTTAATAATTTTCAATACTAAAACTGGAACAGAAGCCTCGAATGCAAAGGCTAAGCAAGAACTAGACTAGGGCACTGAACGGAGATGGAGTGTCAAAGAGAAAATTCCTAACTAAAGGAGAGCAGGACAAGCAAAGATGTTTTCATCAGTTTGCAGAAACTAGCGCTCCATCAGCGAAAACCGCAGCGAAAGGGAGATGAAGAGAGACGCGAACCCGAGGAATCCCATCAACGGAGCAGCGGCAGCTGTATAAATCGTTAAAGATAATAGTGCCTGTCGCTGGGACACATGATAGGAAAGGAGGGTGACTATCTCTGTGGCATCTCACTCTAAGTGATCTGGGTCGTCTTGTATATCGTTGTCGAAGACTACAACCGTAGAAAAGACAGCATCGCCACAACGTCCGTCACCGTGTCGCTCTTCGATCGATCGGCAGGGCAAACACCCCCGTGAGCAAATAAACGGTCGAGCTTTCGAGCTTTGTGTGCAACGCGGCTAACCCAATTGCATCTCCATCTAGCTTTGGATAATAAGAGCTCAACCCTGTCAATTATGAAATATTGATCGGTACAGAGAGAGAGAGAGAGAGAGAGAGAGAGAGAATGTAGTACAAGGAAAATCAATTAAGTCCACCTTTGCTTCAAAAAAAGCGACAGCTCGGTGTCGGGAGATCTATTAATCATCAACTATGTGACAAGAAAAGTTCTCCAAGTCTCTGGTCATTTATAATTTATAAAGATTTGAAAATATCTTCGTTCTCGCGTAAAGGAATTACAATTTTTTCCATATTTTTTAAATTATTTAAATATAATTAATATGTACTTTTAGAGCTACTTGAATATAATATATATAATTCTCTTTATTATTTATAATAATTTTAATATTGAAATGGCAAATCATTACATGGCAATATAATGTTACCGAGTTGCAGCTCGGTTGACAACATGACATCTCCGTCGCAGCGGCGAATACTTTCATGCGGGCGTGCTTTCATGCGCGCCGATATCTCTTCTAGCATATCTCTCCTCGGGATTCCCCCGATTATTTATAGCGACTGTCGCAGACGTAGACCAACAACGACGACGACGACAACGACGACGACGACGACGAAGACGACGACGACGAAGACAACGACGGCGACGACGCCGCCGCCGACGCCGCAGTCGTGCTCTTCGTGGTTGTCTGCATGGGCCAACCACCTTCCGTCGTTCGCCACCTGCTATCAATTACATAAACACATCGATGAACGTAAACACGCTCGATCAGAATACGAAGGCTCTAAAGATGCCTTTGTGAATATCCAAAAATCATCGAGACGTTCAGCCGACGCTCGAAAAATGCAAAAATGTTTAATCAAGGTCTAAAAATATAAATAGATGATTGTGGGAGTGTGGGAGTAACCGTCATAAAAATTAATAATTATGAAGTATTTATTGGTTGTCCGGCTCATTCGAGCTCGTCGAATAATTGTGTTAAATAAATTGTGTTTTAAATTTTTTTATTACTCGTGAAGTCAGACTAGTTTCTTTTTCTCCTTTCGGGTTGTTGATCGAGAGATTTTTTGGAAATATTCGGCCATTTTTATATGCTTGGCTGAAGTTGCATGACATAACACAATGTTTGCATTTTTCTCCCTTCTCATCCTTTTTTACAACTCCTACTCTTTACCCGTTTGGACCAACATCTTAACGTCTCTTCCGAAAGACGGAGCCCAGTTTTACCTACCGAGAATCCTCTTCCCGGCAGAGAGCGCAGTGTCGGAAAATAATAATATCCATGTTTACCTGATTTAGTGGACTCGAACCTGGTATTACAGATTACGAGTCTGGCGCTCTACCACTAGACCACACTGCCGCTTCCGTATTTATTGTCGAGTTTTTGTATCTTTATCTATCTATCTAATAGCTCTAAATCAGGATGACTTCTTTTTGACTACTCTTTTCTGACTACTCTTATAAATAAGTTTTATTTCTACTGGACTGCATGAGTGGAGGATTTATATTTTTGAGTGGAGGATTCGGAATTATATTTAATGACAGTTTTTTGTATCTTAATTTAATGGTTTATTACATGCACTGAAGAGGACCCAAATCAGGGTTGAAACGTTTGCGATATTATATGTATAGTTCAATTATTGTAAATAATAAACAATAATTACGCGCTACTAATTGCGTTGGCTCCTATAAGCTTACTTTTTTTATATCAAGGTCTAAAAGTTGCAGAGTTGCTTGGAATTCGAAAGTTACGAGAATTACTAGAATGCTCGTCCGAGCTTCTGAAACATTCGAGGATCACGAAGTTACGGAGATATTCGATCGAGGATGATCGAGAATCGGTCACTTTTTGATTAAAAGAAGAAAGTGATGAATTGCAGAACTTTTTAGCATCTTAAGTCTTATCCACGTCTGATTTGTTGAGGTGAAAAGTTACGTCCGAAGCAGTGATCTTGAATTGACTTTCAAGATTTTTAGGGGTCAAGGTTCAGGCGGCGCGTTCAACCCCAAAGAGCTTCGCAAATCTGAATATGTTTCTATCAGTTCTTGTGCTAGAAATGTAAAGGGCCGTTCATATCTACAGACATTGAACGTGCCAGATGTGTAACGTGGCAAACACGATAAATATTTGTTAATGTACGAGGGGCGTTCACGTCAAACCGGGACTTTTCTTCCCTTATGCTCGTGAGACTAAGGTCCGAATTCATAGATGTTTCTCAGTTCTCAAGATCAGTCTGTCTTTGTTACGCGTATGGTAAAACGTAGTTAGCGAGACAAAGACAGACTGAGAATTGAGAAACGTCTATGAATTCGGACCTAAAAGTCCCGGTGTGACGTGAACGCCCCGTGTTGAACGTATTCATATTTAGCGTTACGTAGTCGTAACGGCACACACAGACACGGACCGTACCAGCACGACATTCTCGCAAAGAATATTTTGTCTGTGCCGGTGCAAGTCTGAACTTGTCTGTTTCCGTCTATGCGGGCAATATAAATACTTTTCACAACACATCCACGGAAAGCCCGACTAAATAAAATCGCAAATTATGAATCAAATTTAGTGCAAAAATTGAAATTATTTATTTCTTTTTGAAATTTTATTGTCATTCAAATATAACTATTGAAAAACTCATGTCTGTCGAGTTAAGTGTCTGTCAGTGTGAATATTATCAAAAATGTCGTGTCTGCCACGCTACGCGTCTGGCACGTTCAATGTCTGTAGATATGAATGGCCCTTAAGACGTAACTAATCACGATATTTTCCTAATGAAAATATTGTGATAAAACATTTTAATTTTTCATTCGCAACCTTTCTCTCTTGCGGGTAAGTATCGCGTTTTGTTATTTTCTCCATGGCGATATGAACTTGATGGATATTGAAATAGAAAACACA
Organism: Aphaenogaster floridana; assembly: GCA_003063835.1. Taxonomy (NCBI): domain Eukaryota; kingdom Metazoa; phylum Arthropoda; class Insecta; order Hymenoptera; family Formicidae; genus Aphaenogaster; species Aphaenogaster floridana. The sequence goes on from NJRP01000046.1 coordinate 450,220, forward strand.
GCGAGTGGAAAACAACATGCAGCTGAAAAAAAGGTATGGTTTCCGTCGGTTCCGGAAACCACTTTAGCCCTTTATGAAAATAGCAACGAACACCCACAAATAGAAATACAAGGCTATGGAATTTTTACATACTTTTCAAAGCTCGGTGCTCTGTTGAAATAAAATTCCATAAATTGAACAAAAACACCGAATATATGGTCACTCTTCTACGGGACTAACAGTTCATGTGACGGGTACTAATAAATTTGGTGTCAATTTTTCCTGTTAAAAACATGAAGAGAATTCACAATTTCTCAATTACTGACCTTTGAATTAAAATTATAAAAGCTTAGTTAAAATTATACAAAAAAAGTTCTCAAAGTTAGTTTTTCTCAAACGTATTTTTAAAAAACCAATTTTTAACATGCAATTTGTAATGCAATAACTGTCAAAGTTTCCACCTAAAGAAAATCGGTTTCTTATTCGGCAAAGACTCTGCCATTAATTCGATGATTGATTCGGCAGAAGAGGAAAAACACTTCTTATATAGATTATTATACGATCTACACTTCATTTTTCGTCTCGACGCCTTCGGGTTCGAGTTAGGCGTGTTTCGAGAGAAAGTCACGCGACGACCATTGTCGCGCGACCATAATTCACCGGATAAGACGGATTTAAGGGAGTTCAGCTTCACACGTCTCTTGCACCGGAGATGATTTAGCGCGGAGGACCGGATAGTTTCTCGTCTATCACGCCTCTGATCTATCGCATTTAAAATGTACGAGAGTATACACGTTCGTTCGAGCAAAATTCATATTTCACTTTGGAGAAACTTTCTGGATATATTAGTATCGTGTCATCGCCACCAGCGCTATGTTTGACAAATACAGCATAAAGTGAGACTCTTTACGAGCCACTGCTTCAGAATTTATGCGTACAGCAAGAATATTATCTCCCTCTAATATCTACGCTCTAAAATTCTTTAAAATCCAAAAGAGAAATGTTGCGTAACATATAATATTATATAAAAAATAAAATACGTGATATGTGAAAAATGTACACTATTAAAAAAAAAATGAAATATGTAGTACGTGTACTAAAATTCAAAAAATTTCACGCGTTCGTATTTCTGATTTGATTTAACAAAATCGTATTTTTCTCTCTGCAAACCGAACTGTAAACCGAGCTCGCAAAAGAGTCATTTGCAAGCGTTGCAAATATTTGAACAGCATGAAGTATTGGCAGACTCCCCGTTGCGGCGTAAAATTTGACGGCGAGCATTTCGATCGAAATCTATTTTAGTTGAATATTTTGAGCGTGCGAGCGGGAATTGATCGTCCGTCAGAAACGTCGCGCAAATTAATACTACCGTAACGCACACACTCACCATAAACAGGCGGCCATTGTGGATGCGGCGGCGAAACGCTCGATACGCCTGTGCGGGACGGATGCGGAAGCAGGGATCTGCAAGCAGACAGAACAGAGACGTCCCTCAGAGAGCGTGTCGACAGGAATTTGCATGCGTTCGCGGATGCGTTAATGCCGCACGCGCCCCGCTCGCGAGCGATGCACCGAGTCCATCGATTCGCTCGGGTGCCACTGTGCCACCGTGTAGCCTTTCGCTCGATACCGTTGCACCCCGTTGCACCGCTATGCAAATCAATGACGCACGTGTGGCGGCACGAGCCCTAGCGCAAAAACGCATTCGCGATATCAAACGACTTCGATATCGCGAAGCAATTCTGTAATTCCATTTCATAAATCGAGTCGATCCTATATACAAAGGATCCTATATACGCGCGATATCTCTCGCACAGGAGCTTTTATAAATTTATTATAATGTTATTATTATCGCAAAAGAATGCTTGGTTGTCGATAAAGAAATATGAATTTGTTTGAAAACGTTCCTTCTGATCACGATGCATTGACGATTGATGACAAAGTATTACTTTTCTATATTAACGGGTGGCTGAACATTTTTATCTCCATCAGTTTTGTATGTCTTTTGTTTGAATTATCACGCAATCGGGCGGGTAGTGAATAATTTCGAATCAACAGACTGATATACGATCTTGGTTTTACAGAAACGCTCACTCGCTCAGCGCAATTCATCGACTAAATTACAGCGCGAATAATAGAGATTAATTGCCGTTCTCGGCAACTCGTCTCGCTCGCTTCTCGTTTCGCAGAATATTTAACGAAATCCTTTGGGAAACGATGCGAATCCCTGTGCTACATAATTAAATTGGGATCGATCGCCTGGGAAATCGCAATTGAGCGATCGCATCGTGAAAAATGCAGCGTCGATGCCCGATAATCCGCATGGCCTAATTATACCCGTCCCGAATTTTTCAATCCCCGAGATATGCTCTACGCGGGAAAATAAACTAATTGGGAGTGGCACGTATTAATAAAATACACAAGTGCAGTTGTGTTTAATTCCAGAAGTCGCGTCTCCCCCTCTGACGGGGATGTTCTCGTCGATTTATTTCTGCGGGCGGTCTCGCCTAATACTCGTCCCACGAATTTCGGCGTTGAGAGAGGCTCGGAAGGCTCCGTCCGTCCCGCGCAGGAATGCTGAAAAAGCAGCACGAGTGCGCTGGCCGGTGCGCGTTAATTCGGATATATACGTGTCTAAAATTAATATAAATTAGCGCCGCCGTCGGCCCGCCGGAATGCCAGCGTCGTTCCTGTAAATTGAGACAAGTCGCGCGCGGTCCGCGACCACCGCGCGCGAGATGGTCCAACTACCCTCGAACTAAAGCGCCTTATAATGGCCCCGTTGTTCCCGCCACCGCGTTCGCCAGATAGATACGTTCACACGGATTACGAACACGCAATATGAACAGTGAAAATTAAAAACTTAAATTAAATTAAACAAAACGTACATCAGTAGTGCGATTCTGTAACTCGTTATGCTGTCGTTATGTGTTCATAACGACACACG
>NJRP01000046.1:459980-473271 GCA_003063835.1 Aphaenogaster floridana
GTATATTTTTCTCGTATCCTCTTTAAATATCAGATGTGCTTAGAGCTTTATTTAAATCTTTCCGAGAAACCAGCGCAATTTATTTCCTATAATAGATTACAATATATATTTGGAGTAGTATATGCGTGTTCTGCGCAAAGCGCTTTAACGAGAACGCATTAACGACGAATCTCTCTCTCTCTCTCTCTCTCTCTCTCTCTCTCTCTCTCTCTCTCTCTTTCCCTTTTCTCACTTTGGCGTTTTGCTTTTCAGGTATACCGCACCAGGCCAAAGTGACGCGCACGAGCGTTTCGTTATTGAATGTTAAATTCGTCGGCGTTCTCTCTACCGTCACGGTAATTACTCCCAATCAGTATTCCGCGGACGGCTGCCAGAGGGGAACGTCCCACCTCATCTCACCTCGCCTCACCTCACCCTCTTCGGACGACACCGGTAATTACCCGACGATTCGCCGGGGCGAGAAGACGAGATCAGTTGCGGGGTCATCGACCGAATTTTCCAAGGAAGAGAGAGGGAGGGGGACCAAGCGGGTGGGCAACCGGAAGCGACTGGGAAACCGCGAATAATTGCGGCCTCGCAAGATGGACAGGCGAAAGAACGGGCGGACGAAGCGCCTTGAATAAATCGCGACGATAATTGGCGGGGAACGAAGAGCGACGGTTTCACCGCGGTTCGCCACGGTGGTTCGCCCGCGAGATATCTGGTTGAACCGGCCACCCAGGCGACGTCGGCGTCGTCAGCGTCGCGCTGATCGACGTCGCGAAACGCCGCCGTGCCGCCTAATCGTTTAGCAGCTCTCTTGGGCTGAACGGGCCAGTGTCGGGAATGTTGGCGTCGATCACTCGCCGCGCTAACTTGGAACGATAGTTGTCGTAGAATTAAGACGGTAGTCGGAAAAAAGAGGCGGAAATACTATTTCGAGAGAAACGTGTGTTTAAAATCTCATAAATAGCAAATTCTCTGCGAAATAAAGCAAAAATCTCCATCCATACTTAGCAGTGTCAAGTGGCAGTCAAATTAATTGTAGCTATTTTAATTGTTCCAACTGTTAAGAGCTATACTCAGACTAGGAATAGAATTGTATTCTTGTATTCTCTTGATATTTTTATATTCTCGGTATTTTCGAGAGAAAGATAAAAGCGAATAGCAGAGGAGTCACATTTCTTCAGGATGTCGCGCGTCAGCGGTAACGATTTATTAGCAACGGCGATCACTGTTACGGGAGCAAACGGCTGCCGGTCGGTCGAGTAAAAGCGTGAGTACGATCCTCGTGGCCGTAAAAGCCGCGTCTACAAGATCGTAAGCCTTTGGCCATTACTCGTCGCAAGAGAAAGAGAAAGAGATAGAAAGAGAGAGGCAGGGCTGCTTAATTCTGCAATGGCCGCCAAAAGAGGGCAAAAGGAAAAAGACGAGAAAAAGGCTCGTTAGCAAATCGTTAGCTGCACATTCCCGCCAATCCGCCGTTATCCGTTGGTTATCGCGGGAAAAGTTGAGAATATCTCGATCAAGGGAACATCGGGCGACACGGGGGCGACAGCTGCCGCCTGTCTGGGACGTGTTCGGATAAGCCGCAAACCGATTTCCTAGGCAGGTGTCTGGGCACCGCCAGAAATTTTGTCGACGACTTTTTTACTTCCCTCTGCGAATTTAGACGGATAGGTAAGTAGGTAGAGAGATTTATTCAGATTGCACACAAGACGTTCCGTAAGGATCATCAATTTCTTGAGCAATCTTAACGCAATCTGGTAATAAAATGTTTGGCTCTCTAATTCATCTACAGACTCTAAAAATATTAATATTACTAATAATACTAGTATTACTGATATTAATCATTAAAGAAATATTTTCTCCAACAACAAAGTTACAAAAGAAAATTATGTTTCGTTAAATTTTCGTTAATCGCTAGTCTTCAAGCTTACTCAAAAAGTTTCGATTAAATTTCTTCTAAGAATGAAATATTTTGCAAAGAATTGATATTAAAAGATACTAAATTTTATACTTAAAATATAAAATATAATATTAATATTTTATACTTAATATTAATTTTATACTTAATATTAATTTTATACTTAATATTAATATATAATATTAATATTTTAATATTAATATTTTAATTGCGAAAAATTAATATTAAAAGATTCTAAAAATTTTATACTTAAAATATATAATATTAATATATTAATATTAATATTTCAACTTAATATTTTATAGCAAATATTTTCTACGTCATGAGTTTTAATAATTTTAAATGCAGGATGTAGAGTCGAATCTTCGCGTGGAAAGCAAGTAGTAACAGAAAAAGGGGACAAAATAGCGGAGAGGGAACCGCGGTGGGAGCCAGACGAGGGAGCATTTCGTGAATTTCAAAAATGCCACCAATGTCAGCGCGGCAGACAGTGTTGCACGCGGTGCGTCTATTTATATGCGGCCGCGCGCGAAATTGGGCGATCGTCGCGAGAGAGAAGTCGAGGCCGGTGCGAGCGTTCGATTGAATTCCCGCTGGGGGGAAAAAAAAGTTCCAATTTCGTCGCAGAGTTCATCTTCGGGGTGCGACGGCACACGTGACGACCGCATCCCGCATCGGAGTGAAATATTGGACGGCATCGCCGGATCACAAATCAGCGTCGGGAGTTGGCGCGAATTACGGGAGTCTGTCGCGCAGAAAAAGCGGTTGTACGTTCGGAGGCGTGAACGAGCGCGACGGATACTTTGAATTAACTTAAGACCGTGCGCGAGAAAGATACGTCTGTTTGATCTGTGAAGATAATGGAATACCGCTCGCGCATGAGAGAATTTCGGCGCGAGCTAGGCACAAATCCCGTCGCAAAATCGTATTCTTAAAATCGCTATTCTTAAAATCGCTATTCTTAAAATCCATAGACGGATAGAGAAAAGACTATTCAGAAGACTAGATCCCCATTATTTATACAACGCATCGTTCATATCCCTTTACTTCGCTTGCGGTAAATTTAAATGTTTTTTTTTCAATCTGTTATTCAAAGATTATTATTTTTTTCGATTGGTTATTTAAGAGTTTAATATCGTACATCTCTATGCGCTATATTAGAAACAATTTCCACAATTCTACAAATCCCGTCCTCGCATCATTTCGCTAAAAGCGAAGCTCCCTCTTTAGCTAGCCGAAGTTGCTAAAAGCGCCGATTGCGCGCTTTTTCACGTCCGAACGTACCGGGGAACGATTCCTTTCCGTCGGATTTGCTTGCGTATAGACGGAGGAAGACCGGAGGATAGGAAAGCAATCTCGTTAGGCGAACGCGAGTCCCGTTCCTCCACGATCCGCCGCTTCGCTCGAACTTGGGATATAAATTAAAGGCTATATATTTTACGACTACGGCGTACGGCCGACCAGTCGGAGGCAGGAATCCGTCTGCAGGTCCCGTCCGCGCTTCCGTCCGATTCCGAAGTAGTAACCCAGTTCGTCCGGGAATATACACGAGATGCGATATATCTTACGAGCGGCACGGAGAACGATTAAAGTCGCATTTTACGGTTGCACGACTGCGCGTCGACGGATTCTCAAACTAGAGATTATCGCTCCGTATCGCGATCGACGAATGACGGGGACTTTTATTAATCTTTTTAAACAAGAACCGCTACTCGTTGCTACTCTTAACGCTAATCCGTATCAATCGAGAACGATGAATAAAATATAAAAATCGTAGATCAAACAGATCTCTCGCTGAATGACAGGAATCGGTGAAAGGACCGATAAAAGAGCCTTACGATGCGCAAGCGACCCAGGTAGCAAAATATGTCTTTTTAACGTCATTTTGACGTCAAAATGACGACGAATAACGTCAGCCTGCTACCCGGGGAAGGTCATCGAGATCAGCTCGATCGATGCATCCTTTGGATGCTCTGATCCGCCCATCGACTTATATAGTATGGACTACGCGATCCCTACATGAAAGCCTTCAAAAAGTGTCCGGTAGAATTAGACAAAGAGAGTACGAGGTAGAGGTCAATTGCTCTCTCTTTCTAATGCTTCTATTGGTTGCTTTTATCCTCACCCAGAGGCTATAAAGGACGTACTGCCAGACAATAGAAAGAGATAGAGAAAGAGACAGAGCTTGACCTCTACCTCTCTCATTATCTCTTTTTTTCAACCGGTCATATTTTTCTGACCTGAGCGCAGTCCATACTATATGTTGATGGGTCCGCCCGTCAAAGACCGGCGCGGCGAGGCTGACGAGAGTCACAGAGGAGCCGCGATAAACGTGATACTTTCTTGCGTGCGTACGTCACGGTTGCGCGTCGTTTGAGAGGAGACAGAGGAGCAAAAGATAGACATCGAGCTGAAGGGTGTCGCGTGCCGACGTGTCTTCACTCGGTCCTCCTCTCTTTCTCTCGGCTTTTCCCCTTTCGCTTGGTAGCCCCTTTTCTTTCATTCCCCGTCTCTTCTTTACGCACGCACACTTCTAATTTCTTTTTCTCTCTATTTCCGTTCTTCTCATTCCCCGCCGGGTTATGCAATCCGCGGACAAGCAAGGGGGTTATTTGCGTCGTGGAATGCCGCTAATTGGCCGAAAATAAATACCCATGTCGAAGAATGTTACCCCTTTTCTCTCTCTTTCTCTCTTCTTCCTCGCTCTATTATCGTCGCTCTCTCGCGCCGTCGGTCGTGATTGATCGATATACAGCCAGCGGGACGTTTTCATTTAACGCATCTCGCAATATCCGTACGAAATATCAAATAAAGTAACAAAACAATATTTAAATTAAAATGATTTCTTTAGATAAATATTTAACCCAAAAAATTGCTGGTCTTTACATAACTTACATAAAATACAATGTAATATTGTATATAATATTTTTCACATAAATAGTATGATGTTTATAACATGGTTTTTTTTCCAGAGACGGAAAACATTTGTCGGGAAGATAGATTACCCGATTAAGAGAGTGAAGTGCCGTTGCGACTGCTTAACTACTTAATAAATAACTCGTACCACTGTTGAGAAAATTATGCGCGTTGCAAGGATCATTTGGAGTCTGCAAAGTGCATCGGTGGATTAAGCACGACTTCGCCGTTAATTCCGCTGAAATTATATCTCCCCGTCCTTCCCGCCCTGTCTCCCCTGTTCTTTAAGCAGCCGCGGATTACCTCATGTAAAACGGCCCGGAAGATCTACGGCGCGACGCACAAGGTGGTAGGAACGTCTGTGAGCAACGTGGAAAGTTCTATTTGTAACGCGTAGAAGTGGCCACAACCTGTCCGAAACAAGATGAATCTCGGGGCGACGCCCACGCGATCTCCGAACCGTCCTTCGTAAATTTTCATCCGCGAAATGTCCCGTCGTCTCGTTTCAGCGCACACGCGCGTACCTCGCTCGCTCGCTTTTCCACGCCGGAAAAGCGTGCTTCTTCACCGTGACAAGAATTACGAGATCGCTGCCCTCCCGAGCAAGGTGAACAGTCGCGTTTCGAAGCTTTCGATCGCCAGTAAATCGTGCGCTGATGGTTTCGCTCTGTAATCTCTATAGACCTTCAAGAAAGGACCGAGGAACGGTCTAAAAATCTTCTTTCAATGCTCTTCGGTCGATAAATTCGAAATTTTTACTGGATCATAAACTACTGACACGTGCGTGTCGTAGTATATATAAAATTTTATAGCTCCAGTCTTCGAATCGTTTAAAAAGAAATCGTATTTGAAAGAATTTATTCAACATCTTAAAATATATAATTTATACAAACGGATTAGAAATTTCAAATTCAAATATTTAGTTCTTAAAAATTAAATTAAATACTGAGTTGCATACGGATCAGTCATCGCGCATTTTTGGAGATTTTCAAAAAGAACTTTTTTTATCATTTTGGAATAAAATTTCACTAACATCTTGCTTTTAAGTGAGCATAGATTCCTTTCCTACAACTTAAGTGCATCTTGTGGAATTACAATAAGCACAAAAAGCAGTAATGGGTGTCCCTGAAAGATTATGCTTGAGTGACCATAAAACCCATTATTCTCTCCGAAAAGGAGAAAGAGAGATTAGTGTAGAAATAGTTTCTCCAAAATCCAAGTAGCAACACGACATCAGGCTGACGGCGCCTTTAGCGTTAAACGTGCCCCGACAGTATAACCGTCTAAGCACACTTTATCTCTTTATGTAATCCGTTCCACGCTTATCCTTATCACTCTAGAGCCTGCAACAGTTCGTTCTAAACCAAGACAAACGCCCAGCTCTTGATCCGCGAAATAAGGCGGATAGCTGGAAATTCGGCGGATCAAGGGCGAAGGAGGAGAAAGAGTCTCAGTCGGCGAGAAAACGGAAAGGATGCAAGTCGTTTGTGATATCCGCTTTGAAAGGATCACGCGTCTGAGAAGAAAAGAAAAAAAGAAGAAAGAAGAATGAAGGCGAAGAACTGCCTGATAGAAAGAGGATAGGACGTGCAGAGGGTTCCGGTCTCGCCTCTTTGTGTGTCTGGACAATCAAAAAAAAGGGGCGTGTGATAGCTGGTCAAATCGATGTCGCGCCAAATTCACCTGAATCCTTCAGAGGATTATTGGTATATATATATTCTCGCGTATGCCTCCGCGAGAATGTGCGAATTAATGGCTACTGCACAGTCTTTTCGTTTTATTGTTCTTTTTTCAGTTTTTCAGGAACCGAAGAGAAGTAAAGTCGAGAGCCTTCGCTCGTTCATCTTTTTTTGCGTCTCGAACCTTTAAGTACGAAGCTCTTACTTTTCACGTTGTTGATATCACATTGTTAAAAACTATAAAAGTTGTATATTATAATTCTTCATACCATCTATATACTATTGTTACAATATAACAAAATATAATTTAAAATATTTTTAAAATATGATAATATATAATTGGAGTATAATCAATTATATATTTTTATGATTTTGCATTTGTGTGAAAGAGAGAGATCCTATCCTAAGCTATTGAGAATATACTTCATTATATAAAATATTATATATTGTTATATTATATAATATAATTATACTTTTATATTATTTCTCATTTTTTACTCTTGCATAAGATATAACATTATATTTCACTGATACCATAAAATTATACAAATAAATTGCTGAGGGATCTGTGAAGTTAGCACGACATTCTATTAATATAAAAAAAAAAAACAATTAGAGTTCCAGTAGCACTTTTCATAGTTCTACAGTTCCTTATAAAAATAAAAAAAAGTTCCGCATTTTTTATAGCAAAAAACCAAAAATGAAAAAATGTGTTAACTTCGCAAATCATAGCACATTTTTTCATTTTTGGTTTTTTGCTATAAAAAATGCGAAACTTTTTTTATTTTTATAAGAAACTGTAGAACTATGAAAAGTGCTACTGGAACTCTAATTGTTTTTTTTTTAATATTAATAGAATGTCGTGCTAACTTCACAGATCCATTGCTGAGTTTGTGGTACTAGATCTCTAGATACGAGGACAATGCTTTTCCTGGGAGAAACTTAATACGCTTCTAAAATACGAAAGCTCTAATTGAAATTCCTTGACGACGATGACGACGACGTGCTCCGCTCCTCCACCGCGAATAATAACGTGCGTAACAGTTGCTGCGAATCCCCGAATTGCGAGCGTCGTGCATTCCGCCAGATTCGCACGGAGCGTGCACTTGTTACCGGCACGAGAAACTGTGAACACAAGCGGCGGCGGCGGAGAGTTTCGGCGTCGCGTCGCCGTTCTCCGCCATTCGTCTTGAACAAGTATACGGAGGAGCGAGTTGCGCTCACGTTCCTGCCATAATTGGCGGCGGAGAGACTGCCTTTCTCCGTCTATTTTGCAAATATCACGCGCGCACCGTGCGCTCGTACGCGTCGCAAATCTCGTGGCAAATAACTCTGGGATACGCATGGAAAATGTTATGAGATCGGCGTAGGAGGAAATAAACTTCTTCCTTTAGTTTTTATTTTTACGTAAGATATACTAGAATAGTGAGAGGGACGTTCACTACACATAATTTTCAAATGCATGCAAACAGTTGATTCTTCTCCTTATCAAAGAAATAGAAAATCTATGTGCAGAATAGTTTTTCTAGTTTTTTTTCTAATACTTATACTGTTTACTGTTCCAAACACATTAAAATTAATATTGATTTATATTTAAAATTTAATTCAATTTATATTTTAAATAAATTTCTTCATATAGATATTACACATAGATAAAGTACTTCATAAAATTAAAAAAAAACAACTCTGTCTGCAATAAATCATTTTTCTTACGGATTAAAAGAGGTACAACTTCACTTCTTCATTCGTATACCTCTAGCAAACTTGCACGCGGCATAGCGTATGGAAAAAGATCGTTATTGTGGAAATTTAGATGACAAGTAAAAGACGTGTCGTGCGAAACGGTCCATTCGTCGGTCGTCTAAAGTTGCACGGTGCTTACGGATGAAGAGCTCGTATACTTGGAAGGAACATTGTTTCGCGAGCAGCTCCCAACTTAATCGGGCTATAAACTTTCGTCGGTTTCAACTCGGCTGGTTTTACTGCCACGTGATGTGGCCATCTCGGTGATAGACATGTATTATCCGTAACGTCCTAATTATGTGTAAATAGCCCCGGGGAAACAATGCAGTTCGAACAGATAATTTCCCTCTGCTTTTTAAAAATAGATAAATATACCGTTGAAAGAAAAAGATAAAATTTCTATCCATAAAACTGATAAAACTATACTTTTACGAAAACTGTACTAAATTTCGATTATCTCTTTCTCATTTTCAGCATTAAATATCGCGACAATTAAATTTCAAACAAAGTTTCTAGTAACAATGTTTAAGAAATGAAATTTGCTTCTTTATTACAGACGAATTGTCCGAAAGATATATCTTTTAACTATACATATTCTGAACAACGAGAATGGAAATAAGCGAGGACAGGTTATTTGAAATTCCTACGCATAGTTTGCATAAAATATACTAGCGAGAGTTAATAAAGTCACAGTGGAAATGCACGTAAACTTTCGCACGCCTCGTTCTCATTTGTCGACGATAAAAGTGAACAGAGTTGAGAGACCGATATTAAAAAGCAGGAATTTAAATATCAGCAGTGATGGCGTTCATTTAAAATTGTAATTGTGTAATTGGAATTAATGTTACGAACAAACATTGACCGTTAAGAGCAATAGCATCAAGCAGCTGTCGATTAATTGTGTTTAGACATTAACAATGCTTATAAAATAATTAAAATCCTCGGTTTGTATAAAAAAACGTTCAAGATTTTACAGAATCACAAGAAACATTTCGACACAAAAAATTAGCAAGTTGCGACAAAAAGCCATTCACTAAATAATAAAAAAATGATTAAAAAAAAAGACTATTATACGAACACTCTTATATTATAATATACAAGATTGTTGCTTTCCAAAAAAGGTATCTTACACAACTCTCAATATTCTTATATGAGATTTATAAAAAATGAACAAAAATTAGATGCCACATTTAATTCCATAGTAGTTTGGCAATTAATGTGTAAATCCTTTTAAGTAACGATTAGCAATATAAGAGTAAGTTGTAAATGCCAGTAACAGCGAGGACCAGGTTTCATCTCATCGGCAATGGAGATACGGTCCTCACTGAACAATCGCAAACGTTGAGAAAAGGAGGGGACGTCGAAAGCAAGAATCGAAGGGAGTTTGGCAACGGACGCAATTGTCGAGCGCGTTTGTATAACGATAATGCTTGCGAGAAACGGTTTGTTAACGGCGCTCGACTAAAATGGCGCGAACGAGGTGAGAATAGCGATCGAATCGGGCAGAGAGCTCGTTATTTCGCAAATATGTATACCCGCGCAGCTGTGCCACTCTTATTACACGTGTATTTATGAAGTCTAGCCTAGAAATGTCTCCAGTTACTGGCAATAAAATCCCATAAAACGTCCACGAATAATTCTCATTGATAACATTTTTAAACCTAAATTTTCTAATTTATTCTACAGCATTGAGGCATAGTTTGAAAACTGTATTTCGATCGTGGGGAATTGTTGAAGCACAAGAAAGCAAGATACCTCACTCGAGTTTCGGCTTAAAAATGTATAAAAGCATAAAATGTATAAAACCATACACAATATATAACTAATCTATTAGTACATATTTACATTAGTGATATACAACCTAATCCGATAAGTATTAAGCTATCTCGGTATACTGATATCTTTTAAACCACATGCGCGATAAGGAAGTCGCACGCGACGCAAAGATGGTTCCATCGCCCCCGACATCGGAGAGACAACGAAATTATCGGGATCCAGTCGTAGACCGATAAAATATCTAATACAGATAATCTCAGTGTGGAGCCGGTACTGTAAAGAATGGCGGCGGGACGAACTTCGACGCGCCCGCACCCCCGCCGTCTGATTTATTTCCGGATTTATCCCTTGGCCGGTCCCTCTCTCTTCGTGCTCCGAGGCGCAACATTCCGTTTTTATTTTATTGCGTCGCTTTGCGGAACACATAAGCCGCTCTACGAACGACTCTCTGACGCCGTAAAGATGGAGGACTCGTCGCTGGACAAAGGCACCCACCTTTGCCCTTTGCTCCTCGCCTTTTGGAGAAAGATCTATACCCTCTCGATTTTTCCTGTCTTTTTGGCAACCTCGATTCGAAAACTCCTTGCATATTTGTGCGGAAGATAAACGATAATACAACCGGGGAATGCATTTAGAATGCATTTAGAGTGACCGTATTGAATCTGACAGGAAATAACATCCAAGTATCGATTGAAATACGACAGATATAATACCACGACTGTTACGTTTGAGAAAGAATAGGTTTCACTGTGAAATCTATGATGAGTATTCGAACAAACTATAATTAACAGATTGAATTTTCTTTACATAATAATATCCAAATTTTATATCAACTTACTGTACAATAACATAATAACGATTTTCTGATGGAATTTATTAATACCACGATAAAAATACACCCTGACTACCATTTATCCAAATAGTAATTTTTGTTAATCATGATCTCCACATCATCCTACTGAAGACTCTCATTTAAATCAAATAAATAAAAAAGATCTGATTTACATTGGTGTCTATCTCAATTTCTCAGTTAGTATAGTTACGGCTGATGAGTTATAATTATATCTTAGACATCCGGAACACGAACTGAATGACCAAAAGTATAAATTGATGATACATGTCTTTCAGTAGAGACAACTCAACGATCCTTCGCTCTTTGGTTTCCGATGGGGAAACGTTGGGCGAGATAATATGGCACGGTGAAATGTAAATACTGCCGACGCAAATGCCCCTAGGAGAAACACCCCCTAGGTAGATCGGGAGAATAACTTGTTTGTTAGATCGAAAAAACGCTCCCTTTTGCCTGCGGGCTCCCCGCGGACTGTCGCCCTAGTTGCTTATTTGTATCCGCCATTGGCGGATCACCCCTGCACCGCCAATTTGCCCGTTGCGGGATCGCAAAAGCGTGTTTTCTAGCGAATAGTGCATCATTAACAAGTTTGATTTATACTGACCGAGACTAACGGTAGATTGTAATAACAGATAAAGACATGAATTCATATACGTCTCTTATCTCGAAAATTTTTATGACAGTAGGGGTCGATCGATGATATATCACGATCGTACAGGAATTTTAGAGGCGGAAAAGGGGTAAGAATCATTTGCATCATTATATCTTTGATGTCTACACGGAGAAAATTTTATATTAAAAATTACTATGTATTATATTAATAATTATTAAACTCATTAGTGAAAAACATAGTAAACATTTTTATAATTCCAGCAATGATCCACGGCTACTGCCATACATACTAATTTTGAATATAAAATTTTCTCCGTGTAACATTGTATCAATTAGAAACGTTATAAATGCACGCTTAGTGTAGTCTAACAATCTAATATTTACTTATTTTAATTGTCTAATATAATCCAATGTTTCTAAATATTTTCTTACTCTGCAAAAATAAGAGTCTATCTTCGATAATCTCAATTTCACCATTTTATTTCATAAAATGATCATAATTTCTCTCATTATTTCGCACTGCAGAGAGTTAAGATGTAATCATCGTTTCGAGTACGGCGAGCAGACAGTGTCGCGTCCGTGTCGTAAAGCATAATCGCATTTCACGACACAGTTGGACAATAAAATCACGGCGGAGGACGAAACGACGATACACCGGTTGCACCGTCGATTAAGTTTAACGACCGACAAGCTCTCGCCCGAACGGCGCGAGCCGTTTCGAGAGCTCAGGAATATATCGGTAGACCACAGGATTTCCGGACGAGTTCGCGCAACGCACGCTGAATACCGCGCGTCTCGATATCGCGGGCGAATATTAATCTCCCACTCTAACGATCGGCATTAATTATTACGAGCGCAACAGCACGTCCCGCGGAAGTCGACGATGTGGCAAACGGAGTTCGTCATTAACACGTAGGCGGTAATTAATTGAGGCGAATAATGGTGAGGGATGGTCGCGAGCCATACTGCTCGACGTCGCGTCGTCTCGGTACAGTTGCCGTGAGAAATTGCCATGCTGAGCATTTCCTATCGCGACAAAATATCCGAGAAGTCCAAGGGAGAAGCTAAAATAGTCATTTTGTTGGTTCCTCAAAATTTTGTTCTAACATTATGTGCGATTACGATCTTCAGTCGAACTTTGAAAAATTATAATACAAATCCGCACGGCACATTCAACGCGATTTCGAGCTATCGCGAGCTGTCACGCCGACTGTAAAATCTCGAAGTACTACCCTCGAAGAGAAACGAGTCGACTCCCCCGGTATCTTTCGGATAATTATCAGCGCGTAAGCACGTCGTTGTTTTAAGAGTGGTCTATGTCGAAGTGCATATACCTTGATCGTTATTTCAAGGAGCAGTCGGGAAAAAAGGGGAGCCAGTAAGATATTCATTTTTACGACCCCGCCTTATGAAAACGACGCGAGAAATGAGAGATAATAATGGACGGTGTCTCCTCGCGGCTGTTTTGCGTTCACCATGGGGTGCGACAAACTTGATGAGCCACGGAACGAAAGGAAAAGGGGAAACCGCGCCTTGTACCTCGCATTTTTCTTTTACACTGAAAAAAAAGCTGTTGCTTCCAATAATTCAATCATTGTTTTAATTATCCAAATATTGGGTCTATTAATAATACAATTGAATGAACTACTTATGTTTTTGGCACCCCGTGATCAGTGTTGGGTAGTATCTAGATACATGTATCTCTATACAGTATCTAGATACATTTTGTGCATCTGAGCCTGTATCTGAGATACATTCAAATTGGGGTATCTGTATCTGTTTCTAGATACAAAACATAGTATCTGAACT
>NJRP01000046.1:482404-517104 GCA_003063835.1 Aphaenogaster floridana
ATTTATTCAGTATATTTTGTGCATATTACCATTATTACGATAAAATATAATTTAAAAGTATCTGATATGTATCTGAGATATTTTTAAAGTATCTGAGTATCTGTATCTATATACATTTTAATTTGTGTATCTGTATCTGTATCTAGATACATTTTTTCACATGTATCTGTATCTGTATCGAGATACATTTTAAATGTATCTTACCCATCACTGCCCGTGATAACACTTTAATTGAAGCAACAGCTTTTTTTTCTCAGTGTACGCTACAGCGATAAATCAATGCGCTTTGGTACGGTTACCGAGTTGCGCGCTGGCCGGGACGAGACCGGTGGACAGCTATAGCTCCGGACGGTGATAGAAATGGGTAGCAGGGTAGAGACTTACAGGTCACAAGTTACAGTCTGGTCAACCTGTTTCTTGGAAGCAATCACAGCGATCTGTTATTATTCTCAAAAGGGCAAAAAGCGTCAAAGCGGAAGAAAAATATGGAGAGAAAAATAATACAAAAGCGATAAAATAAGAAATAATAATAGCATATAATGAAGAATAAAGAGTACTTAGAAATATCTAAAAAAATGAATGGAACATATAAATTAATTGAAAGAGATCAAATATTAGAATATGGAAAGCTACATATATTATGGAACGATATAGATAATATTGATAATCGATTATTGATAATATTGAATAATTATAATAATGATCTTTAATCGTTTATGAGGAGTCATATTACAACTCAGAACAACCGAGAGATTATCGTCTCCCGCTTTTGTAGAGCAAACTGTTAGAATATCAGAAAAATAAAATACATTGTGTTTAGCTAACACTGCATATATAAAGGACCCCGCACCATTGGAAAATGTCTTTCGGTGGTTTTGGCTAATTTTGGATATGTTGTAGTTCTCGTTATTCTAAACAAATATCTCAATGGGCACAACTTGATCCTATGTGCCGTTTCCGCGCTATAAGCCCTGGAAGGTCCAGATTTAACATGTAAAGGTGTAGGCTTTTCGACTCGATATGTAACCTTCGATCAAATGCGCGCGCGCGCATTCGATCGAGTCGAAAAGCCTACACCTTTACATGTTAAATCTGGACCTTCCAGGGCTTATAGCGCGGAAACGGCACATAGAATCAAGTTGTGCCCATTGAGACATTTGTTTAGAATGATGAGAACTACAACATATCCAAAAATTAGCCAAATCCACCGAAAGACATTTTCCCATAAGAATGGTGCGGGGTCCTTTTTCAAATATCAAACAATTGCTAAATCTTCTACTTCTTCTAAAAACAGTGTAATTTTGGAGTAATCTTGGTTTGAAGGACCGTCACACAAATTGAAATTATTATCCTAATTTTATGAATATTATTAAGATCTTTTACTGAAGAAGACTGTATTAGTCGAAACGTTTAAAATTTTAATATTAATTTGACATTAAATCTTTTATTTATTTATTAAAGGACAGATCTTTGTTTAATTATTTTGCTCGTTTCTTGGCCTTCAACCTTTTCACATTGCTTTACATACACGAGCTTGTTTAAATTTAAAATTGAAATTATTATCTTCTAATTATCTATATCATCATTAATTATATCACTAACGACATTTTGATTTACACTATCATAAAGTAAAATCGCTAAGGCAATTTGTCTCTGGTCGACATTTTATTATTTTTTGTAGATTTAAGATTGTCAATGTCGGGGGGCATGAAATAATAGCGCGTAATACGTCAGAAATGTCTCGTTAATGGAAATGTCCCGAAATCGTACCGTGCGTTTCTATTCGCTCTCCTCCGCTTCGCAGCGGCGAGCCAAGAATCTGCGGAGTCGTCACGAATCATCGGACGCGATTCGATGCGTGGAAACGAGCGTCGCGATGATGCACGTAATCGTTACGTGCTGATTATACGACGTCTAAGAATACGACGCTTTGACCAGCTCTTGTCAGATCGAGAACTTAAACTTGCAGACGAAGATAATACATCACGTCTGCTTGTTCTAAACATCGGAATTTAGCGTGACAATTCGCTAAGATTTAAATTAAAATAAAATAAAAAACTCAACGTTAAAAAAGAGCTATTTTAGCTACTTTAAATTAATTACACAGTTTAACAAAAAAAAAAACACCAGAACAAGATTAGTCATTTTCCGTAGACTGCGGGAAATGACTAGTCTCGTTCTGATATTCGAAAAAAGTCATTTTTTGTTGAATTGTATTATCACACACATTGAATCGTTATAAAAACGTTGCTCGATACTCTCTCTATAAAAATATTACTTTTACTCTCTCTTTTACCTTTGCAAATACGTGTATTATGGAATCGAACAAATATTTTTATTCAATTTCTAATAAATCTCCTTTTCTTCAACAATCGCCATTTTTTTCAATTATGTCCATGCGTGCGTGAGGCTCTCTCAAATGGATATCCAATGATCCATGCTTGCGTCGAGAGTATCTTCGTGGTGCGACGCCGGCGGCAGGGTGCAACAATAATCGCGACGCGGGATTGCATCGCGACGCATTTGTGCATGCAATGCGTTAAGCTGGGAGGGAACATGCGAGCGAGCAAGAGAGAGAGAGAGAGAGAGAGAGAGAGGAATCGCGACCCGTTGCATAAATATCACCCGGCTCATCTACCAGCCGTATCCGTCTCCCTTCCTGGACGGGGACGAGCGCATTGATTTATCGCAACGACCGACGTAAAATACGCGCGGAACAGACTGCCGTCGCCACCGCCCTTCGCGCATAACACGCGAAAAGCTGAGCGCATCGAGGCGTACGAATGTTTTTTTTTTTACAACGTCATATTGGAACCGTCGCAGCTGCATCAGTAATCTACAAGGTGGTCGAGGTGACACAACACAGGATGGATTCATTTGTCACGGTGGACGATCTACTCCAATCCCAGGACACAAAAAATATGCTCGAAGCTCCTGATGCTCTTCACATTTTGCATTATATATACATATTAAAAATAACTAAAGAACATAGTTATTTTTATTCATACTCATGTCGCACGCGTTTAATAAATTCGTAAATTAATAATAAAATTGATAAGCTTTGAGAATTATATATATAAAATATTAATTAAATAAAATAAGTAAAAATTTAGAATAAAATGTGATACAAAATTAATTTATTGAAATAATCTGAAACATATATAAATAATTTAATTAAATCATCGCTTTTTCAAATATTAATAATTAAATATTCCGTATACAAAAATTTCAATGCATGTATAATGGAAATTTAATTTCTCTAATAATATTCCGAAAAGATCAATTTCAAAGTTGACACGAAGGCTGACGCTAAAATCTCGAGTAAGATATCTTGCAGAAAATGCAATCAAAGGATTACGACCGCATAATGGAGTTCGTCTATAATGAAGTAATATTTCATCGGAACCTCTCAACCAGTTTCGGGTTGAACAGGAGAAAGATTTTGAGTCCTCGCAGAGACTTCGCGCCTCGTGAAAGTATTGAAATGAGATTCTTCATTAATTCAACGATTCATCGGTTCTACATTAAGCTGCCACCCTCGCGGAAATTGCGAGGGAGCAAAGGAGAATTTCTGATTACACTGACATACTGCTGAGCTTTCAATTATTCCATCACGACGGCCTCTCTATGCCTACGCGTTACAGAGAGATTCTTTCGCAATTTTTCAAGTGCGAAAAAATATTTAATATCATGACATAAAATTCATTATTCAGAAAAAAGTATCATTAGCCTTTATTAAATTATTACTATTTTTCTTAATGTAGCTTCCATATTCGGATGTAATTATTTGGGAGAAAATAAGAATTCGTGCATTACATGGGTAAAGTTAAAATTGTAATAAAGACTAACGTCGCAAAGAGTGTTAAGACATTAACCGTGGACCTTATTACACCAGAAAAAGGTAAGAGTCACTAGAGCCTTTCACTGCACAAAATTTCCTTGAACTAATTGGATGAAAGCAGCGAGGGATATTGTACAATTGCGAATGGCATGGTTGGCGATGTTTCGCTGCTCTCTGACAGGTTAATAACTGCCTGCAAAATTGTACATGCGGAGGCGGAATTTCTCTAATCCAGCAGAATTTCTCGCGCATGACACTCGTTGACAACCCGAGCTTTCTCGCTACGGAAACTTAATTTATCTTAATAATATTATTTAACCACGCGAAGAGTAAAATGCCGATGTAAGTATATATACATCCTCCGATTGTCTTAATCCCTTATTAAGAGGCAGGATCTCGTAAATTCATGCGAGAAGTTACAGTTTCCACGAGCAGCATATCTCATTTTATAATAATAAACTTTTAAGTTGCAGCTATTTCATCACTTCGATTTAGTAAAGTAAAAAAAGTAAAAAATATTTTAACGAAATATTCTTCTCTCTCGCGTGTGCATTAAATTGTATGAAAAACTTATTACATACCACTCTCCCAGAGTATTTTAATTTTCAGCGTTTTATAATGTGAGCATCCAATTAAAATTCCTCTGTAGTCAAATCCACATTTGAAATTATTCAAGCTTTTGCTATCCATCTATACCTGTGAAATTCACGCTTTTTCGAGGCAACCGCTAAAAAACGTATATACTTTTGATATTGTAATAATCACTATTTTTTTCAATCCGATTTACGATATCATTCCTTCGCAAAGGCAAACACCTTGCGTATGGTCGACAGACACGCGACGAGTCACGACACTTATCCAGCATCGATTTTTCACCAGACGACTTTCAAAGAAAGTCCCAAGTCCGACAAGCAGCTCGTGACACACGCACGCTTTCCCGCCGCACGCGAGACACTTTCCGCTTCCACAAAAACATTCACAGCGTCAGCTGATCCGAGAGTTTTCGGAAAAATCGATCGTCGCACGTGACCCAATCCACTTAAGTCGGCTTGCAACTGAAAGCATTCCCGCACATTCTTACCACGTGGATATTCTTTCTCGAATTTCTTGCGCTATTCCAAATGGTCATAATAACAGGTGAAAAATGAAATTTCTCTCTCTCTCTCTCTCATCCCTCCTTCTATTCTAATTATAAGATCTCACAAAAAGATATAAATTAAAAATCAAGCAGTAATAAATCAAACTTAAATGGAAAGAGTAAAATTTCTCATGAATCATGATGATCTGCGACACGGATTTATATGTATAGAATAGATCGCGCATTTCTCGAGAATAAAGTGATAAAAAATCAAATTGCTTTATAAATTTATCATCTTTAATAATCGAGTAATAGATCTAATCGGAGTTTAGAAATATTATAAGATTAAGAAAATCAGAGTAAGCTTCTTAAATTTAATTTTAAATATGTTTCGATTCTATTGCTCTTTCGTGGAGCTCCGTACAAAAGATCGAACCTTGTGATATTCGAATGTGATCGATAGAGCATTAAGGTACAATTTCACAGGCACACTTCGAAAAGTTAGTGAGCTCTGAAAGGGATAACAAATAGCTCGCGATGAAGGAACCTTCGCTCGTACGTTTCGTGGGATATCTCGAAAAGCGTAAATTACACTTGCAGCTCGTTAAACGCACGCGAATATCTAGTAGGATACCTGCAGCTACGGTACGGACAAGGCATACCGTGGAATTCGATGAGAGATATCACAGAATAGTCGATAAAAATAATAGAAGGAAAGAAAAACGGAAAAGAGAGTGACGTGGGAAGATTTGCAGATGTAGTGTTGCGTGCTTTTCATCGGTTGTTTCCTTATCATGTTTACAAAACAAGATATTCAAATATTGACGTTAACGTTAATGTTTATAATGTAAAAAAAGTAATATTTTTGAAGAATAAAATTCTCTGACTCGTTATTATAATTTTAATGAATATATCAAACACTAAAATTCATTATTTTTTTCGCCATTATCTATCATTATTGTTCATATTTGCCTTACAATCTTTTCTGATTGTATAATAGAATTATTTTATAATAATAACAGTATGATTTAATAACAAAAAAGATAAAGAGTGAAGACAAATTTATAAACAGACTAAAACTCGCGTTAATTCGCTATACTAACCGTAACTCGTGTTCTTAACAGTGTCATCATTACAGAGACGCTTTCATAGAGGAAAAAGTTTCTCTCTCACCGTGAGAAAAATAGTCGGTGCGATAAGACAGACGGAACGATCTGTCGCAGGAGCCAAGTAGAGTTGGTAAAAGATAACTTTAAGGAATCCACTGTATATATATGTCGTAGATGCATCGTCTCCTTTAATTTTAAATTGTCTCCGTTAAATTTTAATTGTAAATTTAATTGTAAATTGTGTAAAATGTTGCTAATTTAAAATCCTTTAATAACAAATTTTTCCGGCACAGGCACGAGATAGGAAAACTATCTCAAGATCCTTCGAGATTATTTTTGTTTGTCATTCTCTGGCTTGCGACCACACTGCAACATCACCGCTGCAACTCTCCTATCATCTCACCAACTTGTAATCGAAACTTGATACCCGAGCTTTACTCTACTCACACTGCGTTGTAGATTTATTTTAGCGTGTCGCATTGTCTCCTGCGACATCTCATGATATTTTGCGTTTCGTATTAAAAGCTTTTTTTACTACCAATTTATTAATTATTCTTATTTTTCTTATTATAACTTGTTAATTATTCAAGCCATAATAATTTATTTAATCCATGTAAAATTTATATAGGTATATTTCTCCTTTCATCAAATAAAATGCATTTATTTGTTTCTTAAAAATTCTTCAGATTTTGCATCGTTCCTTTACCAAGTTGTTAATTTAACCGGACATCATAACTCGACGGCGCAGATAACAGACAAAAATCTCACAAACGTCGGTTCTTCTTTGCCATTTAGATTTGCATATCGGAACCATTCGTGACCGCGCGCGGCAAATCCACGATTAGAATGGCGACGGTGGGAGGAAACGAAGAGAGATATCGAACAGTCGATAAGCTCGCAAGATTCATGATAATGGATTGCCCGGGAAAAATCTCGTCAGTGGAAAAAACCACGCCGTGGTCAGCCGCGTTTATTCCACATTTCAACAATAGCTATCAAATTGATTGCGGTAAACTCACGATTATTTTAAATAATTTTTATAACTGTCCTATATATTTGTTTTTAAATGGGAGCTTTTACAAAAATTTTTGCTAAATAAAATAAATCAAATGGGACAAAAGATTAATGAATACTATTGAAATGATTAATATGCCAATTAAACATCTCATATTCTCTAATTACTAGCTTGAAATACTAAATTATTCCCTATTAATAATTATTACAATTATAAGCATTATAATTAAATATTGTAATTGGTCAAAGGCTGTATCATTTGCACAAATCCAATTATATGAAATTTTGCGAGCTAGGCGTTCAAAGGCAATCAAAGGCGTTAATTAATCGAGATTGAATGAGAAAGCTCGAGTCTTCGTACTATATGGGCTGCACTTCCTGTAAAGAGACCCGAGCACATTAGACCGTCGCAACTGTGGACCAACATATGCGACGGATACGACGGAATTTCGCGTCCCTTGCCAGCCACACGCTCTGGAGTAGCCAAACTTCTGCCGGTGTGTGCTTAAAAGTCAACCCGATTATACGGCTTCCTCTCTAATTCGCCACCTGGCTAACTCTCGACGGCCGCCGGCAATCGCCGTGATCTGCATTCAAGCTCTACCGTTTATCGCTAAATTTAGTCCGATCTGACTTTCAAATATAAATTACATATTTTTTCTAATTACGCAGATATTAAATTTTCTTAATAAATTTTATAGACATTATTTATTTTAACCACATAATTATCTAGCCGTATAAATATATAAACGTATTGTAAATTATTTTTTATAAATAATTATTTATGCGGTTGCGTAATTTAGAATTGTAAACGTAGAGTATTTAAATTATCCACATTACGAATGCATATTATTTACACTCAATTTATTTGTATAAATCAGCAATTTTACATTACATTATGTACATTATTTTATTTTATAATTTATAACTGTGTGATAAATTACCACAAAAAATTAGTCATAAGAGACTTCTTTACATTTGTTATTAGTACGACAATGTTATAACAAAGCTTCAGCTATAATCATCCTGTGATATAACTAAAAATGAAAAAAAAAAAAAAGACAAATTGATCGTAACAACGCTTTTGTGACGCCTAAAAGTGCAATTAAGTCAAAGCGACGTGGCGTAAAAGCGCGCGACATTGCTTCCGAGAGAACACGGTTGTTGTTCCCATTGGGATTTAGTGCGCGTAACAAACGAAGCGCGATATGTTGCACTCGAACGACGAAAAATTGACTATCCATCGACTGCCATCGGCCGTTTGGTGTTACGGATTGATTTGCACCGCGATTCCGACAAACAGAAAAAGAAAAGTGTCACGCGCAACGAATGTCTCGCTCGAGCTGGAACGAAATCGATCTTTGTTGGCTTCGGTGAACCTGACGCGTTTCGCCAGGAATGCGTGTGGAATACCTCGCGCCCCGGACGATCGAGTGACCTTAACGAACCGCTGCGAGTTAATGGCGCTTAATAATATAGATTGCGTCGAGGAATCTCGAGCATTCGCAAGCGAGTTTATGATCAGTGGCGTGGAGTGCATCCTTGGCACTCGTGCTTAGAAACATCCATTTTCTAGAGAACTAAAAATATTCGCAAAAGTCGAATATTAATAGTCTTTGGATTATTTATAGGCGTATGATAATGTTTTTCTCCTCCTTTTTAAATAAATTTATTATTTAAATATAAGACTAGACTTTAGTTCGTATTTTACTCTTTGCTTGCTTTTTACAATAATTTATTTCACAATTATAAGTTATAACGTAAAATAATATTCACATGTAAAAGTGCAGATTAGAAAAACTGAAAATATCCGAAAATATTCAAAAGATATTTTTAGAAATGTAATTTAAAGAGACAAAAACGCAGACGTCATCACCTTCGTTATTCACGTTTATGTAATAATTAGACATCAGATTTTTCATATGCAGGTTGGTGGAAAAGAGCAATTAATAACTAAGATTATGTTATTTATAATATCCAACATATTTATACTTAACATATGTTGCAGTATATATAAATATGTTGGATATTATAAATAACATAATCTTAGTTATTAATTGCTCTTTTCCACCAATCTGCATATAAAAAATCCGATGTCTAGTAATAATTATATATAATATACTATTATTTCACATTTTTATTATCCATCTCTCTCTCTCTCTCTCTCATTCTGGATAAAAATCAGTGCAAGAATCAAGCTTGGATTTCTGGAAAAGAAATATTTTATAGATGTGTGAACGTATATTACGCCTGCGCCATGAAAACCATATTTCAAAAGCCCACACCGAGAAAAAGTCAGAAGAAATAACGGAACGAGAACCATTGCGATTCGATGTATCACTGCCAGTGTTTGGCTAGTGGGTCCGCGGAAAGGACCAGCTTCTGGAACGGCGGGCTACAATCGCTCCCAAGAGAGTCGTGACGAGACGACAGGATCCTTCCTGTGATCACCCAGCATCTCAGGATCCGTCACAGTGCATAGCCACACACACCTACATAGCATCCCGAAATTGACGTATCGTCCCCGATGGATAATATCTGCATTGGCAAGCTTTGCTAAATGTTGAATATATCAAATATCGAACGGAATACTTGGATTTACAGCACGACGATGACGGGATTCCTGTCTGTCGGATAGATGAATTGCAACCTAGTTTACAGCGCGAGACTACGACTTGATATTCAAAATTAAAGTTAGTTTTGCCATTTTAGATGTTATAAGTATAGATCTCAATAACTTCAAAATCTTAAATTACTTATAATTTTTTCCTTAAAAATTCTACTCGTTGAAATAAAATTTTTCATCTATTTTATATTAAAAAATTAATCAATAAATGATCTTTCAGTCGTAATTTTCATATTATTCCTATTTGAATATTTTTAATTAAGGAATCGATGCTATATTAAAAAAAATATTTAAAAAATCTTTTTTTTAATTAGATAATATTATGGCTGTTGTTCCTGAACATTTTATACGTACATATAGCATCTGCTATATACACGACTGCAATAATACCTATATTATATGGGGGATAGCGACCGAGATGCAAACACTGCAGACTCTCGACCGGCAAAGTTTTATGGCTGGACCACCATCGAAGTAACTGAGGCTCTCATTAGCTGCCTAGTCTAAATGGGCCCGATGAGTACCCCGAACTTCCATCTAATATCAAGTTACGAGTTGCGTCCTAAAACCGGCCGCCGCATTAAATAGCCGGGATAAAATAGGAAGCCGTTTCGGAACAACAATTACGAAAGGACGATAGAGGCTATTTTCGTGCGAAGAAGACACGTTAATACTCGAATTAGTAGTTGAATGCCAATAATCGTTGAGGAAACAATTGCTAACTAAATGTTCTTATTTTTCAATTTTATAATTATACAGTTCCCAGAGAGAGTTTCATATTTTCAATTTTTTGAAGCGGCATTTCTCTTAGAATTTTATGTGTTAAATCGCGTAAAATAATTCGAAAATTAATGTTTCATTTTGTGTACTTAAATATGATATTTAAACAGTATTTTTCCATGCTTGATATATTTGTATTGTGAGTTTACCTAACCGTTTAATTTTTTGATACTTCAAACAACTCTAAATGCTAAATGCGAGATTAAATTTTCACTAAGACACCAATAATAAAATTCGCAAAGGCATACGTTCCTGAGATTTCTCTGCATGATTTATGGGAGCGCTCCTGTACATCCAAGCACTACACTATATCGTAGAAGTTTGCATAACTACTTTATTTCCAAGATATATCGCTCGCCTTCGGCGCTTTTTACTTGGCACATCCCGCAGCCATATCTTTCTCGAATTTCCACCGTCCGATTCTTCCGGTTACCGGCGTGAAGTAAAGGACGATAAATCCTCCGAGAAGACTAAAATTTCAACGGAAAACATCAATATAAAACGCTATCAGTATAAAAGTCATCGTAAAAATATTTAGAAATCATAGATACATAAAATCTACCAGAATCTAATAAATAACTTTGTTTCTTTCGTTGTCATTTATCGCAATTTTACAAATCATTCACACGTCATTGTAAATTTAAGTTACAGCGATTATAACGATCGAGAAAGAAGAAAATAAAGAGAATTTCGAGAATTTTCGAAAACAAATATAATTGCCCAAAGTAAAAATTAAAACCGAAAATACAGTGGGTGTAAAAAGTATTCGTACACTAGGAATTTTCATAGAAAATATTTTATTTCTGTGTGATAATAAATAATAAACAAATAATTATTTTTTTCATATTATAAGGTCTCTCTTTCTTAATAATATCTTAAAAACGAAACTTATAAATTATAACATTTTATACTCCAAAACAATAAGATAAACTATTTTCTGTGAAAATTCCTAATGTACGAATACTTTTTACACCCACTGTAGATATAATATTTCGACAAAATAATTCCAATTTTCTCTCACAATCAGTTCTTTAAGTATTTAGAATGCTTCTAAGACTACGAATTATTCAGTTAAAATTATTTGCAGTAAGTGTGAGAAACAGTATCTCAACCAATTTTCACGGTTCTGTTATTACAGATGAACATGAAGAAAGCTTTCTAGCGTCGACATCATTAAAGCTTGAATCAATCAAGATTACGATTGCAAATTTTCCTTTGAGTACAAAGGCGAGCGACGAGAGAAACGAACGAAAGCAACGTCGAGGTGAAAGAGAGGCCGGGATTAATTCTGGGTGACGCATTGGCAGGAAATGAGAATTATCCGCATCGGGCTGATGCGCCAGGTCCGCGGAGTCGCGGATTCGCCACATAAATCGCATGTTGCGTCGCGTCACGTCGCATCGCGTCGCGTCGCGCCAGCCAGCCGGGTGCAGCCGCGTGAGAGACACTTTCGAATTATGCACGGTGTTACGGCAGGAGTACGACGCGGGATGTAGCGGCATTACGCGATGTAATCCACCCGCCAGTTCTGCCGCGATCGCCCCGAACGGAGTCGCGGCTTAAGTCCGCGATGACGCCCAAGGAGGACAGATGCAACCGTGCTGCGAGATTTGCGAGGCGCCCCTGGCATTTTAATTAAGACGTCCGGGCTCATAAACTTCGTTGGTCTTAGCCCTAGAGTACTTTGTCTTCGGCAGAAACAGCCATTAAGCCATTAAGCTACTTGCGAGTAAATTTTTGCATCGTCGAAGTCTGATCATCTCGGCAGCGCTCTTTTTTTAATATGCATTAAATCCACGATATATATAAAAATAGGGAATTAAAAATACTTTTAAATTATGTAAAATTATATGTATATTGCTAATATATTCTTTATTAATATTAATATTCCATTAATATCAGATTCTTTCAAAATAAAATAATTTTCTATCTTTTACGCATGCAACTTTGTTTCTTCTCAATTAAGGGATATAAATAAATAAAATATGTGTTAGTTTTCGCTATCCTGCTCTATATAATTATATCAAATACGTACACGGAAAAAAAATAATGTATCAACAGCATTAAGTCTAATTGGAAATAATTTTGTTAATTCAATAACATTATTAACGAAACAAATACGTATGATTTTATTTTATTAAAATTGTTATTGAATTAACAAGATTATTTCCAATTAGACTTAATGCTGTTGATACAACATCAATTTTTTTCTGTATATATGGCATCTAGTTCTTATATTCCTATTCTTCTTATCATTCTTAAATTAAATTGTATGTTGCATCTACTTTTTCTCGAATGTTATTGCACTACCACTCACGGAAATATGCGTATATGTGTGTACATGACATGCAAATACATGTGAGAGTACGCAGTGTATAGAACTCGGATCTGTGGGTTCGCTAAGCCCAAATGATAGTGCGGATCAGTCATCCTCGCGGGAAACTTCTGAATTTTCGCATAAATCTCGCTCGCGCAACTTTATAGCAAGCAAACAATATTCATATCTAGCCTCTCCCTTCCCGGTTCGACATCGGATTACCGCTCGCATTTAGGCGCGGGCGCGCGATGATTTACCGTCGACGCCTGCGACGATAAATCAACGTGTGCGCAACCTGTGCCCGCCACCCCCTCGCAGAAAGAGAGAGAAAATGCACTTGCGAGGATCAGGATTTCGACTACGGGCGCACAAAGCGCGCGACCGCCGCCCGCGCGATTCGCGCAATTTAACTCCGGAATGCGTGACGCCAGTCGATTTGACCTGGCCACGAATTTAAACGCGGATTCCAGATTTTGGCTGCGCTCCCTGTCAAAACAACCGCGAAAACTGTGACCGAAAACGTAGAGATTCCTTATAGAAATTATCAATTCTGATAAATTAGTGTATTATAATGAATTTCGTGACTAACTGTAATAAAAAGCAGTTTTGGTTGCAACTAGATGTCTTCATTATCCATTTTATCATCTTTCTGGATGGGCACGCGTAAAATTATCAACGTCAAATTTGATAAAGAGTAGTGCGATATAGGTACTTACTAAAAATAGGAAAAGCGATACATATTACTAAATTGCAGACTGTCAAATTGAGTTTGTTATCGCAGCATGATTTCCGATTAATTTCAAAATTAAATTATCATTCCGCCAATTTTGGACACGTTTCAAACATATATCTACGCACAATTTGATTGTCAAATATGACTATTTAACGTAAAACGAAATTAATAGCAATGATAGCATGGATTTCAATTTCTAGGCAAATTTCAGATCTCGATTTATGCCCATTTCCACCAACGTGGATTAACTTTAAACTCGGTTTAATTTGCTCTTTATCCTTTTCTAGTTCTAAAAATTAGAAAAAGATAAAGAGCAAATTAAACCGAGTTTAAAGTTAATCCACGGTTGGTGGAAATGGGCATAAGTAGCATAATTTTGTCCGAAGCTAGGTATAATATTTCTCTCTTTTTCAATACGCTTGAAGATTCATCTTAATTCGATAACAATACGGGAGATGCGACATGATTTAATTAAATTAAAAATACCGACTCGACCGACGTTTTAGACATACCCAATTTGATCAAATATAACATGGCTATTTAAACGAAACGGATAGCAGTTAAATCTCTCCGCAAATTTCAGATCTCGATTTAGTTAGCATAATTTTGATCAAAGCAAGATATATTAATATTCCCCTCTTTTCCAATACGTTTGAAGATTCATCTTAATTCGATAATAATATGAGAAATGCGACATGACTTGAATTAGAGACTCGATTACCGACTCGACTCTCCAGAAATATCAGATTCAATCAGGCTTGGATTCAATTATTATCGCAGCGTAATTTCGAAAGCTAGATGCTTTATTCCATTTCCTAACGCGATCGCGCAAATGTCTACGGCAAACTTGATAGTGGCAACACGTCTAGAGTGCCAAGAAGCCGTGGCCACCGACTCAATCCTCGCGGCGACGCGTGCCACGGGAGCGCGTGGGCGCGTGGTAGCGCGCGTCGTGCTCGTCCGCGCGTAGCCGCAGTTGCATCGAGCCGCGTCGAGGAGGACCGGCGAACAGAAGGAGAGACGGGCACTCGGACGAACGTGGAAGAACGGAGACACGAGGAAACGGGGCGAGCGCCGGCGCGACGTTCCTCTCGTCGTCGCGGTAAAAGGTCCGCGCCGCCACCGCCGCCGAAACTTCAAAGGGACGATAGAGCGCCGCTACGGAGCCGGTACGCGTTTCTCGGAACCCCGTAACGCCGCGCCGGCGGGACGGAGAACGTCCGCCGGATTTAGAATGAATTATCGAGGTATTAACGTGGCGCGCGCGCGTATACGGATAACGCGCGATAAATATGACGGGATATCGTCGCCGTTCGTTGCGAGCGACGAGCGACGTCCGGACAGACGTGTTCCGTCGACGACGACGACGACGACGACGACGACGACGACGACGACGACGACGACGACGACCGACGTTCGTCGTGGCGAACTTTGATTCAGCGAGGAATTAACGAGGAAAGGAAACGGTCGTGTTTCTTTAAGCAAGTTAAAGTTGTCGATTTAAAAAAAGGCGTTTTAAATTTAGAATTCATTAATATCTGCAGAAGCTTGGAATTTTTTAAAATTTCTTGGAATTTTAAAATAGTTGGAATTTTTATTCATTAGTATATGTAGGAACTTGGAATTTTTTAATGTGCGCCATAAAAATACAAATAATCTAGGAAAATAGACTGTATACCAAGAACTACTCACTTTATAAAGCAAATTAAAGTCGACGATTTAAAAAGAAGCGTTTTAAATTTAGAATTCATTAATATCTGTAGAAGCTTGGAATTTTTTAAAATTCCTTGGAATTTTAAAATACATATATTAATGAATAGAATTCATTAATATATGTAGGAGCTTGGAATTATTTAAAATTATACGCCATAAAAATACAAATAATTTAGGAAAATAGACTGTATACCAAGAACTACTCACTTTATAAATAACTACTGTACATAATTGCCGAGAAGAGCAACTTTGCGAGAATCGGTCGGGTGCAGACGCGAAACTAACGAGACTTATGACGACGATGAGATTATCACGAGTTCGTGGCACGAATGATCGTAATTTTAGGCCCTCTTAGAAGCGCATCGTATGGATTCGTCTCTCAACAATACGATAATTATGTAGGTGCGACATATAACTCGTTATTCTAATTTAAACCACGACTGCCGACTTCTAGCGAGTTTATGGCGACTCCCTTTTATAAAATCTTTATCACAGTAACACAACTCTATTTTCTTTATCGCGAAGTAAATACAGAGAAAGATATCTAATGACGAAATTTATCTCAACGTATCACTGCAACAATAGATAAAAAAATAAAAAATAAAAATTCTAATAAGTACAACAATGTATAAATAATCCCGAATACGTATACTGAAAAAAATATTTGTATGAAATTACACGATTATGCTGGGTTTTTTTCCGACCCAGTATAATCATGCAATATTGCTACCCACATAGAAAATTGTAAGTGATTACAAGTGATTTCACATGAAATTACAAGTCATTTTTGCATAAAAATAGTAGTTTCATCTATATTTTACCATTAATATCTATGTATTTTTACTTTAAAAAATCTGGAGAAAAAAATTACAGTGATAATTAGGTAATTTTCCGGTTTTGAACAAGTAATTTCCATATAAAAATACATGGATTTTTTTCAGTGTAATAATCAGTATTATTGATCAATATTAATCTGATATATAATTAATATTAATGATATGTGCACGGAAAAAATGGTTTTGCTGAAATATTAAAAAATTTGGCCAGATACAGATCTAAAAAATAATTTTGTTGGATCATCAAAATAATTATGTAGGACGCCTAAAATAGTTGCTAGACAAAACTTTTTGCAGCATTATCATTATGTTGGAGTGTCCTACATAATTATTTTGATGATCCAACAAAATTATTTTTCAGATCTGTATCTGACCAAATTTTTTAATATTTCAGCAAAACCGTTCTTTCCGTGTGATCATAAATTCATTTTAAACTTGGAAAACATATCTATTAAGACTTTACGAGCTTGAAGCAAGTTGGTTGCGTTAAATTACGTGCGTTCCTCGCTCAGTTTTATTGTGCGTGGCGCAAAGATCTAATTTGTGCATTGTGCCAAGGTTTAATTTGCACCATCCGCGAAATAGAGGCGCGTAAGAGAACGGTATCCCGAGGGCAACGACGCGAATAATTTATGGAAACAGGCAGACGAGACAAATGGACGAATCGAGACTGCAGGCGTTGCGTACACTTCAAATCGTTCGACAAAGTGCACACGCCTCCAAAGGTACACGTGAGCAAGACGCGTTGCACCTCGGGCTATAAATCGATTGCTGCCATCTCGTTTCTCGTTCTCTTATACGAATGCTTAAAGCACGTGTATACATGTGTGTATGTGTGTGCGAACACGCATATATGTACGCGCAAAAACAGCCGTCGTGTTCTTCAGCGGTTCTCTCGCGTGTCAGCTCTCGTTCTGATAAAACGGCCGCACCGATAAGGACTTTCGAGACGTAAAAAATATCCACGTCGACGAATCTCTTATATCCAACACCCAACGAGCCCCGAGGAAACTTCGTCCCCGAACTCGTGAGATATTTACGGGGGCGACCGTGCTCGACTATCTCGCGCGCAAGCCACGGGACAATGGAGATTCTTTCCCCCCAATGACTTATCGAAACGCTCTAATAGTTCCTCTGATTTCTTGCGAAAGAGAAAATTCTGGGATCATCCCGGTTTTCCTAGAGAAACGGTAACCCCGGTCGGGCACAGATTTCCAGTTTTCCGGGTTCGAGGGATGACATTGGTGGTCGAGTATCCTTTCGCAGTTATGCCGTCTGCATATTATTACCGTACCGACTGCGTCCCCAAACTGTCCGAAAGTTTCCCTGGCGACCGCGGAGTCCGTTATTTATGCAACTCAATCAAACATAGTGGCGGCGAACCCTCTCGTACCCGGCCAGATTTACTGTGATAACAGCCGGCTGGCTGCTATAATGCCTTATAAACCGTAAACGCCCATTAATCACCTAGGCGTTCTTCTCGCTGTTATGATCTTCATTCCCTTATTTCTTTACGATATCTTATTATTCCAGCGGAATAAAAAGTACGCCATTAAAATAAATTTTTATCTCATAATTGTTTAAAAAATAAAACATTTTGGTACTTTGCGTGATAAATCTGCAATGTAGATTTTAACATATTTATATTGAACTATAAAATCAAAAAAATTTATACGCAAAGTTAAATATATACTGAAAAATTATCTTTTAATTTAAACTGATTACATTTTTATTATTATTACTAACGTTAATATTATAAAATTAATGATTATATTTATTATTATTTTTATATAAATATTAATAAATAAATAAAATTAATTTTCGTGTAAGAAATTGTAAGACGACTCAACTGGCAAGAGATAATACTTCTTTTCAAGATCACTATGAAAAATTAATTTTCATAAGTGAAACATCTACATTACTGGGAAGTAAAAAACATCGGTTCATTGGAGCATTAAAGCAACTGAAAGAAATAAAACTAGATTAAGCCAGACAGCAAAGTAATGGGAAACTTTTTGCGGATTGTCAGACAAAATACGACGCTACTTCTATTACGTATATTTTTCGTAAAATAATGGGTCGACAGTACGTCTGTAACTTGCGACGGTACGTTATGCACATGTCATGGACAATCCGCTTAAGGAAACCCTCAACGCCGCCGTCGTTACGTAACGCAAACGCGAATCGTTTCTCGGAATTTTCGAGGTGGGCTTAAGTCCCTTCAGCGGTTCTCTTAATTGCAAATCTGGATTTATGCTAATTATCTGACCGGATTAACCTCACGAGCAGACAGCTCTTCTTATTTTCTTTTAATGTGTATGTTACTGCTGAATGTGTATGTTACAAAAGAATTTTTTTGTTAAATTAAATGCGTATGTCTCTTTATAAATTTTAATCCGTCAAAGAAATTCTCTCGAAAAGATTATAAATCAAACTTGCAAGAAATCTTTATCTATGGCGGCAAATGTGATAAAACAGATATCTAAATTCTCACATCTTTAAATTACACCTCTGATATCGTGATAAACTATATTTTATCAATTTTTATGAATGTGGGAATATTCGAAAGATTATCCATTGAAGAATGACGCTTTCAATTAAAGGTGTACGCGCGAGTACATTATTTAATATAACACTATGGAATGATATAAAATTATAAAAATATTGTAAAAAATAATATACGAATGACATTATAAATATTGGTGATCAAGGATTATTCGTTTCTCTCTATAATTTTTTCAAATATCGTGAGCAATGTGAGCATGCTGCGTTTAAGGAAAATAATTATTTTTAAAAATAATAAAATGATAAAACCAATCCTCTTAGAAGTTAACGTTGTATTCTTTAATCGCGCGTTTAGCGTATGTGTATCATTTTGTGTGCGGGGGAGGACAGACAATGTCGTCGTCACGACGTAAATTGAATTCTTGTCTGGTCTCGCTCGCGTCGTCGTCTTTCTTGTTCCCAGACGGTCATGCAACAGTCGCCACAACAACGCTGTAGGGCGGAAATTGCGCTTTATGAGGCAAAGTAAACGCTCGAGCCGACCTCGTCAGCGATTCTCGGCAAATATATACGCACAGGGGTCGAACTAATTCATCCGCGTGGCGGCCCGGATTGGCCCCGGCCATTCATTACTCGCGCGCGAAAAGTATCATCCCCGCCGCTGTCGCGATTCTAATTCCGGTGATTTGTAATGAAATGAAATATGGCTCTCTATTTTGGAAGTACGCAGACAGATAATTCGCGGAAGAGTGGTAGCCTCCTAAAGAGAGATTAAACGGGCTAGGGAGAACTTAAGTCGAAAGAGATAAAATAAGGCGCTACCGTCAGTGACAAGTTGCTAACTGTCCTGTGAAGCGATACGGAAACACCGATATTTTTCGCCTCGCTGAACTTCGAACGGAAATACTATGCTTCGGTTTGGCGCTTGCAACGGAAATTTAAACGGCTTGTAATGAAGTATAATATGATAAAGTTTAATAAAAACATTGTATTTTTCTTTCTCTCTTTTTCTGTCTCGAAAGCGCGAGAGAATTGTTCTGGAAGATAAGAGAAATCCCACGATACAATGGATATTTCAGAGATTAGATAATTAATCCGATAATGGTAAGAGAGATAAGATATATTCTCCTCAATGACAATGAAAGATATTAATGGATTGTAAAGAGTCGATATTTTATAAATAAATTTGTTAGTAAAAGATTACTAAAAAATAATAATGTACATAAATGCAAAACCATTAAAGATATTAGTCAGATAACATTGTCAAGAACACGGAAAAAAAATTTGTTAACTTGACTAAATTTTTCAACTAAATAAAATTTCTTCAGTTCAAGTATTTATTTATTTAACTTAAACATATAATACTTGAACTTTACTTTTCAAATATTTATAAATTTAACTTAAATAAATAAATACTTGAACTGAAGAAATTTTATTTAGTTGAAAAATTTAATCAAGTTAATAAATTTTTTTTCCGTGTAGCATCGTTCTTGAGTACTTTCATCGTCGAAGCTAGTAAATTGCCTTCAAATACTCCTATCATCGAAACTGGTAATTGTAAATCGTCTCCAAGTACTTCTGTCCTCTAGTCAACCCTCCCGAATAAAAGAACATTAACGACACCGCGATAAGAATGATATACGTGTTTCGCTAAATTCCAAGTTGAAATCCCACAGCTGGTCCTCGCGCCAGTCCGACGCCATTTCCGGCCGTCACTAAATTTCCGCGACGATACCGTCGCAGAAAATACGCCACCGCGCAACCGTACGCCTCGTTATGTACCCACACGACCAACAAATGTCTGCACACCTAAAAACACTTGTATACACACACACGCGAGAGCGTCAAACTCGCAGCGAACGCGCTCTTTAATGAGAACGATGCCGACATGCGCGAGTCTCGGGTCCCTCCCGAAGGACCCGAGGGTGAAACCGACTGTCTCCCTTAATAGGGAGACGAAGGGATATCGTTATATTAACCCGCGGCGGTGAAAAGCTCGTGCCTCGCGGCGGCAAGTGGGCCAATTGCTGTCGACGCGCGATTTTTTGCGAGGGATAAAGAGAAGCCAGCTCGATGAAATTAACTTCTCCCTCCTTTAGCTTTTTTTATTTTGTTCTGACAAAAAGGGTGGCCGGAACCTGGCAACTCGTGCGCCAAAGCGATCTCGCATGATCTCCTCGCGGGCAATCGGGCTAAAACGTTCCCTTTTCATATTTTCGACGAATCTGATTAGAACACGGCCGGATAATAGAGGTTTGTTGAAATAACAAAGAAGCAATTTTCAAAAATTGCAATCAGTTTCTCTTCAGAAGACGCTTTAAAATCAATCTATAAATTAGCGAACAAAAGAGAGATGATTGGTCAGAGAAATATAAAGTAATATAAAACATAACTGTAGGATTTCTCAAACAATCATCATTTTTATCCGTCTTGGAGTTAAACAATTTCACATGAGTTTATTAAAGTTGAACAGCTCTATATAAGTTTCACCATGGAATGCAAAAATCCCGGAAAACGAAAGACTATTATATATTTTAAAAAGAAAACAGATTACAATATAAAAAAAAATTAAATTTTCTCAGAAAAATTAATTTATCCAATAAATAAATTGTCTCTTCAACTTTATTTGCTTTATTTCATCATAGACAGATTCTGACGCGGCATTATGATAAAACATTCTATACGCAATTCATTACCGTTATCTAGCGAATTTTACACACACTTAGTCACAACGAATATCGAATTATATCCATATTGTAGCAAATTTAATCTCAAAGTCAGTTTAATAAGTACACAATACAAATGAATGTACTTTCACATCGATCCCATCAATAGCGCATATACGCGATTATTAATTATTCATCAATGGATATACGGATGATAAGCGAATTTCGGTAAAATAAATACAAAGCTTAAATATTAATCCCGGAATGCCAATGCAAGGTTGATTAGCAGCTTGCGGCCGCTTTTGCACGATGTGCAAATTTGCGCCTCATCAACCGACCGTCTCGTCGTGATTACATCGGGCGACAAAAACGCAAGGGACATATGCGGCTTTATGAATGAGATGTCCCAGGTTCTCGAATGCGCGCGTCAGACGGCTAAAAACTTTCGGTCGCGACACGTGTTTCGCATGTAGTTACAGATCCAATTCGTGCGAAGCCTGATTCGAGCAACCAGAAGAAGAACGCAGTCTCATTTAAGGCGTCGTGTTGCCTATTATTAGTTCGCTGCGAGAAAATCACGCAAACATCCAACGTCGTGAACTATACAGAAAGAATATGTGAAGATTATCCCACGAGTCTCTTTTGGCATATATATTTCCTTTTTTAAATTTGGTAAAATTTCTAACTTCTTCCCAACGAAGATCTGACCAAAAGTCTAATTACAGATCTTTTATCACTGAAGATTACAGAATTCCAGTAAACTAAACGTGCACACAATAAAAACGATCGATGAAATCGTGATATAATTTTCGAAATCAATAATAATTATTTTAAAGAGTCGTTTAAACGCGAATTCTAGCAAATCGTCTTAATACGATCTTAAATTCGATGAAAAATCTATAGAAACAAGAGTGAGGTATTTTTGGGATACTCGGTGTTTAAGACATTTATTTAAAGTGGCTTCATTTCGGTGTTAATGTGCATGCCGTTACTTTAATCAACATATTTTAATCAATCTCGCACGAGCTTTGCATGACATATGGGGTTGTCGTATTAGCGGCGTGCTCCAAGCACGCGGCAAGTCTCACATGAGCCTCGGATATTAAATCACTTCTTGCGCTTTAACCACGTGCCACTGCGCGTATTATCGCGGGTATGAGAATCCAGCCTGCAATATGCACGGCGGTCGCATGGTTACGCAGACGGAGTTTCGCGTTTAAATAACCACCATGTGAGCGCATCGCTGACGTCTCGCCGGGATTGATTTACGCGATTGTGGAACATCGTATAGCGCATAGGTAGTTCAAACGAGCCACAGATATGGAGCTCGATTCTCGACGAACGAAATTGCCAGTGCAGTTGGAATATACACAGTTTTCGTCGACTATTTCGGTACTTTCTACGCGTATCGCCGAGAGTTAGTTAATACATATGGCGTCGAAAAAATAAATAACAAAAAATAAAAAATATTCGTATTTGCGCATTGGAGAAGAGTTATGATGGCTTAAAAATATTTTGTGAAATTCACATCAGTTGTTTGAAATTTTATTCAAACAAAGTTGAATAAATATTGATATGTTATAATTATTTTGTAAAAATCGAATTTGCGTTGGCATGAAAAATAATAAAAAAGAATAATAAAAAATAATTAATATGACTCTCGCAAATAAACCATTGTTAAAAACCGCAGATTCCCATTTTAATAATGCCTCGCGAAATTGACCGTCAAGATAAATTACTAAATAAAGATTAAATAAACTTGAATTATTAAAAAAAGAAACACCTTAGAAGCAAATCAGCGCAGAGTGAAGGATCGCGTAAAGTTTTGCCGTATCTTTGCCAAGTAGTTTTGCCGTACTTTTTGCTGACTAATAGCGCCGGCCGGCACGATAGGCGTCCATTAAGAAGTTATTACGGGGCTTTCCATAAATCATAGTCTCTCTCGTCAAATCCCTCAGCACAAGCATACAAACGAGATTACAAATAAGTATGTTCGGGTGCGCCACGTGCGCACCCTTCCTACGCCATAATTCAGGAAGATGCCGTGGTTCTTAAGACGCAACCGGCAACCCTTGGCGGCGCACCCATACACACGCGCGCAACTTCTCTCTTTCTACGTTCCGTTCTTTTCCTTCGAATTCTCCGCACACGAGTTACACGATCAACAAAATCTTTTTCTCTCGGGAGCCAATAGCGACTTAGCAGTTAAAAGTTCCATATTTCTCCATCGTCGAGATATTATTATACACGGAGAAAATTTTATATTAAAAATTACCATGTATATGGCAGTAGCCGTGGACCATTGCTGGATTTATAAAAAATTTTACTATGTTATTATATTAATAATTATTAAACTCTTTTGTGAAAATATAGTAAAAATTTTTATAATTCCAGCATAGTCCACGGCCACTGCCATACATAGTAATTTTTAATATAAAATTTTCTCCGTGTATTATAATATTATAGTGTTACAATATTTGTTCACTTGGCCAAAGCCATTAAATTCGTTCAATTATAAAATTAACCGCTCGCGATCGCTAGAAGTCAATTTATCGGAGAATTATATCTTAAATTGCGTTTTAAATCGATAGAAGACGTGTGTGTGTGTGTGTGTGTGTGTGTGTCTGTCGTTGTCTCATGATTAAAAGACGGCAACTGAATTTTCAATTACTTCATATTTCACGATGCAACATCATCCTCCTTTCCTCTTACAGTTGCACTTTCCACGATCCTGCGATCGATGAAATTTCTTTTCCACGGGGATTATGATAATCTCGAGATTATCATGTTGAAGTTTTACCATCTGAGACCGTAGCTCGCTATTCCCCAGCAAAGTTTTTGAATTTTTCTAACTAAAAATTGCATTTCAAATCAGTCGACGAGCTTCGCATCAATTTGCATTCTTCTGTGAGATTACGGCAAACGGTACTAACAAATATCCCGAAACGCGGCTGAACATTTAACTTCCACCTCTGCTACCTTCGAGTGTCATTACTTCCTTTGCGAAGCACCGCGAGTCCTTTTTATCGGGCCTAACGAACGCCAATTTTCGTTTTGCGCTTAACGCTTAATTATTGTACCTGAGGCTTTTACACGCCGGCGCGCATTGTCGAGTCGTTAAAAGCGGATCCGATCCTTTGGGACGCCGACATCAAAGACAGCCAAAGACGACGTTCGCTTCCGAGACTGCCGTCTCGTACTGAGAAAACCGTCGAGGAAAACCACTAAAGCCCGTAGACCGACGCGCTTAACAATACCGTAACGTACACCTCGTAATTTACTGCAATTTGCGCGGAAACGACAAATTAGATATATCGTTCACAGGTGAGTCGAGTGAATCATGACATTGTCACTCACTTCTGCATTACTCACCGACCGTTCTCCTATTTTTAACCTACTGATAAAGTGCGATAAATTAAAGAAAAGGCGAAAATGACGCGCATCTTATAAACTCGGACTTCGACGCGCAACATAAGTCGAAAAGAAGAATTTCGGCACTTTTGTGAGGCGTGAATACGCAAAGTAGCGGTGATTCTAAATTTGCAATTTCATTAGGACCAGAATGCAAATAAGAATGATAAAGGCGAAGGAATCTCTGGTAAACGAGATGCGACGCGAAAAGTGGATGCGGAAAATAAACACGAAGAGGAGTTTTTGCATTTTTGCGCGAGGCGTAAATACAAAAAGCGGTAATGCATTTTTGTCGTTTCCGCAATTTTTATAATTTTCTCTACAATTTGAATTTCTACAAACCTAAATACTAATTTTAGTACGACCGGAATGCAGAATGGGAACAATAAAAACAAAACATTTTTAGCAATTAAGATATAATCCGTGCTGTAAATGCATTAATTTTTCTTGCTATCGAAATGCTACGAATCTTGATTAATTGTGTATAATGAGTTATTGAATGTTTCTATTGTCGCAAGAATTTATCTTGATGATCTTCGGTCTGAGACTATCTTATCGAGCATGCATCTCAAGGACGCGTTGTAAAAGGCGAGTTACAGGTCGATTCGACCAACTTTTAGAGCGCTTGTGTGAGAAGTGGAGGTGCGAAACGGCGATAGTGAAAGGCGAGAAACGTGCAGTCCGGACTATTTGTGCGAATTTGACTTGTCATAAAAATGTCTTATGTACCTTTATCGCGAACATAAAGACGGATTAAGGGACGAGTACCTTCAGTTGTCTCTCTTTCTTCTTCTTCTTCTTCTTCTTCTTCTTCTTCTTCTTCTTCTCTCTCTCTCTCTCTCTCTCTCTCTCTCTCTCTCTCTCTCTCTCTCTCTCTCTCTCCGTCGCGTATTTGTTTCGAATGAACCGATAAAGCGGCAGGCATCGAGACGGATCGATTTTAAGACGTTTCGAGAGTAGGTAACGAATGACGGGGAAGCAAAAGGTGGAGATATAAAGCGAAAAACAACGCCTCGTATTCTCACCCTCATTTGCTGCCTCATTTAGCGCTTAAGTATTGTCTGATCCCAGTTTTATGTGACTGATACCGAGACGGTATTTGATGTTAGACAGGGATCGTTTAGACGAGAATCAGACAACTGTATTTCGCGCTAAATGTAAGAGGTAATGGAAAGAATATACTCTAAGTGCAGAAGAGTAGGATTACAATTTGATATTTGAAATCGGACGCAACGATGTATAATTAAACACAAGTTTTTAAGTTATATTTTAAAGTTTATATGTATTATATATGTATTTGGAAGATTATGTAACACATTGTTGAATGATATAGAAAGTCATAAATAACTCTCTCTCTCTCTCTCTCTTCCCCCTCTCCTCCTCTCCCTCTCTTTCCCGCATGGATTGTAGGAAGGCCTAGGTTCAAATCCTGGCTGAGATAAAATTTTTCGCAACAAAAATTCTTTACATTATAATTAATTCCACTCTCTTGAGAAAGGACCAAAATCCATGGTCGAAAAACGTCGCGATTCGCGATATATTAATTTAAATTAAAAATTGGCCAGTTAAGTCGAGACAAATCTCTTCTGTCGTTTAATTAAAATAAGTTAAATCTGTATTTTATGTGTGTATCGTATTCGACATTAATTTTGACTAATTTTATGTAATTACGCAAATTAGAGAGAAGCTTAATTTACTTTGAGTCAGCCGAATTTATTCATTTCGAATTTATATATAATCCTGCCTGATGATAATATTATTTTTTAAATAATATTATTATCGCAAAAGCAATGAATCAAACGATTCCGCCGCCAATTACATTGCGTGAGTTTCGATTTGCGTTTCGCATCGTGACTTATTCGTCTGTCTCTTCGCAGTTCCGGCAGGGAAAGTAACGACTCAAACAGAGAGGAGGAAAAACAACGAGATAGATACTTTTCATGAGAAGGTTACAGAATGAGTGAGGAAAGGATAAATGGACATACGAACGATCCGCCGAAATTACCTACGAGTATGTTTCTCCCCGTGTCTATTTCGCTGTGTAATCCCCCTCCTCTCTTTCTCTCTCGCTTGCTCGCTCGCATACAGGAGTAGCATTCCACGTGGGATATCCTGCTAAATCATTCTAAGAGATCCTATAGTCGTAATCCTTCTTCCCACTTTGTACAACGAAATAACTGGGAGTTTTTTACAATTATCGTTACGAGGGTAGCGAATCTTATAGAATATAAGAGAAATGTAGATGCAAATGAAGGAGAGATGCAAGAGAACGTTACTTTTCCTGAGAGATTTGGCTGAAGCTTATATCACATAAAATATACTGAAAATTTCAATATTAAAATATTCTATTCTAAATTCATCATTGCTTTAAAATTTTTCTAAAAAAGAAATTGACTTTATACTCGCGCGTACGCTCGTCGATGAAGGCCAAAAGGAAATACAATATTACTTTGTGATATACACAATGAATGTTTCACGAATGTTGAATATGATCAAAAGATTTTCGCCACTGTTCCACTTAAGAATTTCGAGATTGCGTTCTTCACGCTCGTCGAATCTCATGCGTCTTTTGTGCCCCCCTGTACTCTAAATAGCGTCCCAAGTACGTAAGAGTAGCCATTTTGGTTATCATCGCTTTTGTCGGCGTTTTCCCGAGAAATTATCGTCGTGGAAAGCTTCCCGCACCGGAAATGAAATCCCATCGCGATTCTCCATCCTTTCTCTTTACCCTTCATGAAACAGCGCGTTCCACAACCGTTTCGTCGACTTCTTTTCCTCTTCGCGCGTTTTATTTTTTTCAATATTTGTTTCGCGTCCCGTCCAATATTAAGTGATTTTATCGAGAAGGTAGGAGCGAATTCATTCCAATAAAACCCGTGTGAAATATCGATTATATAATGGCGTTATTATCACTCAGCCAAACGAAGTGCATCGAGAGAAACCAGGACGAGAGACAACATATAAAATTCTATGTCGCGAAACGAGACGAGGGCAACATGAAAAAAGCCAATACTTCAATGTTTCGAGATAACCCATTTAAAAAGAAAAGAAATTAATCCCACATTAGAAAATATCGATTAGTCTCGGTAAATAAATTTTACAAGCATTAATATTCCAAGAATCACAAAATCTCGTTTAAATAGGTATATGATTTTCCTAAAGCACGAAATGATTTTTTACAGAAGATAAAAAACCACTTGACCATTTTGTGCGATTTTATATTATCAAAAGGAAAATCAATATATGAAATATAATATCGTAGTAAATGGGGTACATCTATATGATCGACAGATTTAAATTTAGAGAGAAAGATTAAACTATAGATTTTGTAACTAGTGCAGTTTTAATTTTCTTGTTCTAGTTTCAGTTTCTGCGTTTGACACGATCGCGTCAAACAGATGACAGATTGGAGCCATGCTCGACACTGTAAAATCATGCACGTAGATTGTGTATGCATATTGAACACGTGCCCATTGGTACAAGTCGGAAAGAGAGGGTAGAGGCCGGCAA
This sequence comes from Aphaenogaster floridana, assembly GCA_003063835.1. Lineage (NCBI taxonomy): Eukaryota > Metazoa > Arthropoda > Insecta > Hymenoptera > Formicidae > Aphaenogaster > Aphaenogaster floridana. Next base: position 510,544 of record NJRP01000046.1, read on the forward strand.
AAGCAGGACGGGAAACCGGGATGGATATTGATTTGCCGTGGCGTCCAGAGGAGCAAAGAGAGTGATCAGTCGTGAAAGTCGATGAACCATGCAGGTCTAACGGCAGAACGCTTTTTATGGCCGGAACTTTCATAACTTGTCGCGTCACGTTCGGAAAATGTGTTGACGAACGCTACGCCTATGCTGTACCGGAAAGTTGAACGAATCATTCAGAAAAAGAATTTTACTCTTTGTCAACTTGACTCGCAAAAATCCTACCATGTATTTCCCTCACTTTATTTCATAAACTTCGATTTCTCGTCACTGTATCTTGCAAATGTAAAATTAAAGTTCCTGTTCAATCCACATTTCTCAATCTATTCCCGTGCTAAACTTTCTATTGTAATAATCATTATTTTTTTCATAACTATAACATAGAAATGACCGTAAAATATCGAATCCACTCGATCCAGCTGTCTCAGCTTCAAATTTACGGTGGCCGTCGAGGTATCTCGCGGCGCTTCTGTTGCAGCGATATGAATATTCCACAGAAAGTGTATCAATCGCGCACCGTTCCATTTTTATTCCACCGTTTCTTCGCGATTCTCCTTTTACGCGAAAAGATAAATCGCCGTATATACTTTCAGGGAATCGATATAATAAGCGCGATACACTATCCCGAGTATTGACAGGTTCACCGCGACGTGTATCGATAAATCGTGTCGCGGTATCGGAGTACAAGGAAACTCGAGGAAGAAACGGCAAGTACGGGGATTTCTCAAGAAAATTGCGGTGGATGCCCGACAATGGCGGTGTACAGAGCAGAGAAGAGAGGGACGATATTTGGGAAAAAGGTCAGCAATTTACGGGCATCCATCGTCGTCGAGGGTTGCGGCAGCGAGGGATCCTGCTGTACGGTATCCTGGCCGGGGGATCGTTCCTATACGTATCGCAGCTATGCGGAATTCGAGTCCCCGATGACTCTTTTGCCCCCCGCTTCTCCATCCCGATGCCCATTCTTCTTCTTCCTGATTCTAGCCTCCATTTTGACAATGGCGGTGAAATTCATCGCGATCGTTCACCAGGAAGTATCAAGAAGCTCTTTCCCCCTTCTCCCTCTCCCCTCTTGTCCCGTCTGCTCCTCGTCCTTAATCTCGTTCCTGCAAAATGCGTCTCCATTTCCGCAGGATGAATGGAGATTCTCGGACGAGGAGTAGGAGGGCAGACGATAAAACAATTCTCGGCGGCCCGCGATTCGATTTATCGAACAGTTATGGCGAGCAAGGAAAATCCGACGGCGATAAAATGATCGGCGACGGGAGTGTTTTATAGACGAGATGTCGTAATGTCGATCTCGTTCTCCGAGCAGATGTGCTCTGATTATCAATTTTGTACATTATAAAGTCGAATCACAATCCTTTTCCGTTTGATGATATTTTGATATCAGGTTGTTAAATAACGATTACTAAATTAATCTTCGTAATTAGGAGACAAGTCTTTTGTAAAATACATGTTTCTTTGAGTTCTAGATCTGTATGATTTCTAGTCGAAGTTGGAAAGATTCAAAAGAATAATTAAGAATAAATTTAAATCGAATGCTATCAAAAAATTAATTTACGGTTTCTGTGAGAATCAAAAGAAGGAAAAAGGATTTTGATTAAAGATATACCGAAAAGATCACAAGAAAGTAATTACTGCGAGGTTTCAAAGATCAAATAGCTAATAATGTGTCTTTAACAGCATTATACGTAGTCAAGAAGCTATATGCGAATATAGCTTCTCCGAGCTTTAAAGCCTTGCGAAACTGTTAATTCTCGAGAGGGTTATTGCTTATAATTACGCAGCGCCGTTAGACATTATCCAACGCAGCACTCGCTCTTTCTACCCTTTCCGGAGAAGTCGCTGAGCCTTAACGAAGGATAATGTCAGCCGGTGCTGGGCAGGCAGCTCCTGAACATTAGCAATTATCCGGGGTCTACGCAAACCCATCATTTACCTGTACCTGCCATATTAACCCTTTCAAGACGATCATTTTCACGGTTTAACTCCATAGATAACCGTTTGTCTCTTTGAGCGATAGGTCTGTAATTAATTACGATAAATTTTCGCTGAGTTACAGTAATTTGCATGTAATGAGATATTACAAATGTCACCGCGATGTATATACGACTAATTAATTTAATAATTTACAAGCAATTAATTGAAAATTGATTGCATGTTATAATTACGTTATCAATTACAAATTCATTAAATAATTCATTAAATAAACGCGGCGTAATTTCCAAAGAGCACTAAATATTCTTTGAGGTAAATTCCTTAGAATCTTTAAAGAGTTATGATCACGTTTGATTAGCATCATAGGCTGAGAAGAGTTGAATAGAACAATAAATGTATACAAATCATAAAATGCAAAAGGCATAAACTCGCTGGGTCGATCATGCCGATGGCCTACTTTAATAATCGCCACGCTGCTTGCGGGACACGCAAAGTCGTAATTCGATCTCTCACCGTACTTCGAACAAATAGAGGGTTTAAAGTAATTATTAGATTTTCAAAGGCACCCCGGTTACATTAGTCCAGTCAAGTCGCACGACAATTAATTTACGACGGCGAAATAAATCTACGCCATGTCTCAAATGTAATCTTTTGAGATTTCATATAACTTAACTTATGAAAAAAATGATCTCTCTTATAATTTATCTTTAGCTTTAATAAAAATTTTAATTATATTTTTAAATTGATCAATGTGTCTATATACATAACGATTGCTAAACAGATGTATATATGTGCTATATGCATTAAGTTATTAGTGTTTCTCGCCAATATTTTCGTCTGAGTTTTCAAAAGCGCCCGATCATTCGGGAAAGATTAAAAAGCCGAAGGAAACCTAAGTGCAATCCATCGTCCGACTAAAAAATTTGGCAACGACCATCGTGTATTCTCTGCGCTTGGCAATTAATCAAGCTCGCAAGTCAAATAGCCTAATGAACGGGTGTGTGCGTGATCGAAGTGCCAAAAACTGCTGCTCTTCTCTTCGCCTGAATAATCGACAAAAAACAAGATATTTCGGCCTTTCTGCGATGTACGATTAATGCATCGCGAACCGTGGAAAGGAAAATTTTCATAACCTATGAGCAAGAAAATAAAAAATTCGTGTCTTTTATTATTGTCGCGTTTAATACGTGCTCAATTATTACGTGGAATATTTCATATATTTTAAAGTGAGTCTTTTCTTTCGTTTTATATTAGAATATTGTATTAGAAAGCGGTTCTGTTATATTTCCTAAAATTATTTCCAAATATGCTAATTTGTTTCTCTCGACAAATAGATTTTATTGAATTAAAAATTGTAATATCTCCCACGATATGTCATTGAAAAAGCACTTTATGTAAATGTATAGAACTTTGATGTTGCCTCCGTACTCATTCAAACATCGCTCGATGCCAAATGTATTTAGATTAATTGTCCGCAATATCGATCGCAAGTACTCGCGAAATCTCGTACCGGATGATTGGCCTGTCACTTCAGACTGATGCAAGCGAATCGATCGGTCCTTTCACTCACGAAGCCCCTACTTGTCGTCCTCCGAGAGGACTCGTCAAGGAGCATCTCGACCGCATCGTACACGCGATCGATAAGCCATTGCGTATGCACCCACGCACGTACGCCTCGTTCATCACGTTCTGACAGATGTAGGTTCGCGGTTATTAATTTCGGTCGAAGCTCACCGCCGATTTGGGCGTGTACGTACGCGAAGGAAAACACAATGGCGAAATTCACGGCCGCAAATTCTGCCCGATGTTTGCCGACGCATAGAACTAAACTCGCGTTTAGCGCGAAAACTTTGATCTTAATTCTGATTAATAACATATCAACACTGATAATATTTTAAAGTATGAAACTATCTATTATACTTATTTGCTTGATACACGAAACTTTTAATGTAAAAGACTTTAAATATTAAAAAATCGCGTTAGAATGTTCGCTGACCGTAATATCCGTACGCTCGTTGCAGGACTGTGTTACGAGCGCTCGCAGTTTTACGAAAGAAGACCCCGAGGGATTCCCCGGAGCCTTCTCCGGGAGTAGTACTCCACGAGGAGGCGAAGTAACTTCAAACGAGGATTGACTCAGGGAATGTTTGGAGACTTACCCGACAAGGAAGAAGACGGCCGCGGCGTGGGTCAGAGATCCCTGAAACAAAGAAAACGAAATTAGAGAAGTTTTTAGAGCGTATACTGCCGCTAGTCGCAATATTACGGTATTCCACCGCTCTTAATTCTTAAATGCGCAAGTTTCTTTGCCACTGATTTAAACCGCTCCAAAGTTACGTGGCAAGTTTTACAACGCGGGGAAAGCGTCAGGAAGAAATCCGGGCGGTTGAGAGATAAATCGTCTTTGAACGTTTCCGAGGATATAATTGATAGGGCTTATTTAAATCCGTATTTTTGAAAAATGGAGATTAAGCAGTACAGATCTTTGGAAAGCTTATAATAAGATCACAAGAAAGTAATTTATACTTCCTTAAAAGTACGAACTCGAGATGGATTGGAGATAAGCTCTTCGATTTTGTACAATCCGCCTTTTACTTAATTTTATAACTAGGTATTAGAAAAAAGTTTATATTTTCTACTTAATTGCTGGGGTGAAGAGATCCAAAAAAGCAAAGTTACTTTTCAGCTAATAAAAAGGCCGTGTTTAAAAGAGCGTATCTTTCCGAATAATCCAGATTGAAATGCTGTTCAAACCGAAATAAAATTGAATAAAGAATAAAATTTTATTATCTATTTGTAGTTACTACGCTCACACGTCAGAAAAACATAAATTAAACAAATTAATTAAGTTGAAATAAATTAAGCTAAAACTGAAATTAACAAAAAAGATTCGTATGAATAATAAGTTTGAAGCATCCCATATTATTATCCGAAATCTGGACGTTTCACAGACCATTTGTTTCTAAAATCGTACCGCACATAGTTGTACCCCGTATACTCCGAATGCTTCCCTTTGACGACACCCACATTAATTAAGTTCGCTCGATGTTGCAGCTGATGTCACTGCTACAGTCGACAGTGGAAAGGCCGCGCCGATTCAACAAGGTATCTTCGCTCCTAACTGCGGAAATGTTTCGTCGACTTCGTGCCCCGCGCGAATTCTCCACGAACTTTCCACGACTTTGATGTACAGCCGTTCACATTATATCCCGTCGCCCAACCCGATTCATAATGAATCCCTAACGAACCCAGTGAATTAGGAACGCAGATTCCTGTCACGAAGACGTTCGCAAGTTACTCCTCGAGGGTATTAACCGAATTTATTCGTACTATACAAATATATCCACGTTTAAAATCTGCCCTAAAAATTATTCGGGCTGCCCGGATGTAGTCGCGTTACCTAAATTTACTCGTATTATCTTGAAAAGCGACTTCAAACGTTTGTGCTTCGCTCGAACACGTTGCTGAGGACCGTAAAACCTGAGAACCAACGATATTCCGCGGAAACTTTGAAAACGGTCCACGCACTTTTCTCGAGCAGTTTTTAAACGGCTATCGAAAGTCCAAACGCCATTTTCCGACGAAACTTCTCGACGGAATTCCTCTTTAGTAGCCTACTGGAAAAATCTCATTTGAGCCGAGTTCTGTGCCTCTAAAAACTTACTATTCTACAAACAAGTCCTAAGAAGTTTTACCATTTTTTAGTGTGGCCATGTCATTCGCCTTAAGAAACGTATCGCGATAAAAAGTTTACACACATATCTAATCTTCTAAATTAAATAATACCAGTAAAAATGTATGTGTCTCAATCTAACTAAAAAATCCAATAAGATTAAAAAATACAGACGTAGATATACCAGTCAGTTCATATGCAAAGAGATTTCAATAAAAAGTCTATAAATATTTATACGTATACGTAATACCAGCGGTAAAACAATTCCATACAATTTTAGATATGACAAAAAGTTACTTCGCGATAGGAGCTTTTTCTGCTTTCTCGCAAATCGCCAAGGGATTGGCAAATACATCGCTTTGCATTCACGAGGAGGTTTTGCCGGTTTTATTGTAATAAGATGCAAATGTCGGTGGCTATTCATAAGTCATCTCGTACGCATTAGGAAATCGAAGTGCGGCGATGCTAATGGCGCCATTCGGTGACGCAATCCCGGTCATTAGCGTATGCACCGCGCGATGCATCGTCGCGAACGACACGATAGAGTCGCCGATGTAAAAGCCGACACATTAAGGCCTGCGAAAAGCGCAAGCTCGTCAACACGTGCAGTTACTACATGCCTCGCGTCGTAACATAAATATCCGACCGGCCACGTGGTTGTTGGGTGGCCGAGTTCTCTCACGAGGATAAATCTCGTGTTCTGCCTCTCGCCTTTTCGCAGCGATAACGATCAGAAATTAACGACAACGAGAACGCAGCGTCATGAAATTCGTGAATGAGCTCGAGTGATACGCGTATTTTCAGAGCGTTGCTAACGCGTTGCTAATTTTTCGTACAAACCACAAAAGTTTCACTCGAATCACTGTTTAGCAACTTATCACACTTTTTAATATCATGTTTGTTTTGTTATTTTT
>NJRP01000046.1:522522-534065 GCA_003063835.1 Aphaenogaster floridana
ACAGGACGTGGCTGTACCCAATATTACTATTATTGTGGTTGTGGCAACCTTATCGTTTTTTCCGTGCAGCAATATTCTCCCTACAACGCGCCTGATTTTTCCCATCGAGAAAATCTTTCGGCTAGTTGCATCCTCGTACAGATATTGACTTCTTTTTTCAGAAATATCTTCTCAAACTCTTTAACGCATCTTTCCCTGACGAGTAAGACGTTTCTGCACTTCGAAAATCGTGTAAAAGTTGCACGAAAGCGGAAAAACGAAATAGTTATCTTTCCTTCGCTTGTACGAAAACAGGATAATATCCTTCTCGCGAGGAAAGGATCGGAACGACGAACTTCTCGCATTATCGACACACGGCGTCGCGGCCGATAGTCCCTTTCACCCGTCGTGATTCGCTTTTCCGGGGAAATAGGATGCGTCCTGAGATATAAAAGAAAAGAAAAACTTCCCTGTCCTAATCTAAATTTGGCACTCGCCAATTTAACTTCGTTCGACCGGCGGATTACCGGGCCGAGTCTACAACGGGGCAGAAACGACTCTCGGAACCTTTAACTGGCATGTCGTTTTCCCAAGAGAGTCTTTTTCGAGCAGCAGGTGCGGTCTTTATTTTCTCCGCACGTGTCTATAGTTAGTCAAGAAGTTTCAGGTATTATTACCATTAATCCCTTGGCTATTAGCGCGATGTATATACATCTAAATAGAATCGAGAGACTCCGTAATAAAAGCAAACAAGATTTGAGATAAATAATCATTTAAATTTCATCCTTTATGTCATCATATTTTGTGTTAATTAATTAAAGACGGAAATATCCGTAAAAAATATTTTTCGTGAATTCTAATAAACTTTTCCATTACATTGTATGCTAATAATTGCTGACAGTTTATTATTTTCCAGTGATATTTTGAACTTAATTGTAAGGAACATAACTGCGAAATACTTTCCATAGAATTTTCGACGCCTTGCTCGCAGATATTTCCTTAACTTCCTCGCATGCCAATAACCGAGCGATAAGCGCATTATATCTCACGTGTTCCAAGAACGTTAAATCGGTCGTAAGCAGCATCAAGATACTCAGACGTGTGCCTGATATGTGCTTGATTACGGATCGAAATTCCAAGTCGACCATGAGGTAGAGATAAGATAAAGCGACGGTGTCGGCACGATGTTGGTACGGTTACTTAATTATACCGATCAGAGTAGCAGGTCGCATCGATAAGCACGCGACAGACACCGTTATTTTTTTATCGCGAGACGTATCTCCCTCGATCGGAGAAGGGATTTCTTGTCGAGCGTTCGACTTCAACTTCGTCGAACTTCCGCTGGTTATCCCGCTGTCTGATAACGCGGTTAACGTGCAGAACGATACGCATTAACGGTGTTATCGGGTAGCCTCGGGATGTCTCGAAAGTCACGCACTTTCGTGGAGCTAGGAGATAATGGAAGTCGAACTCTAAAGAGAATTACGAACATATTTCGCAAAGGAATCAACATTTCAATGTTCTAATAATGCCAGTGATTATAATATTTCAATAATATCAAGTCTTGGTTATATAATGATTATATGATATTCAAGAGTTTTTAAACGCAATTTTAATTTAAGATTTAAGATATTCAAACCTATAAAAAATGTTGAAAAAATGACAAAATCATGTTTATACTAAAAAGAGGTATATACCAGGTTTTCCGAGGAATTTGTAGTCGGTACACTGAGAGAAAAATTTTTTCAAATGAAGAAAATACATTTTCTTAAAACCATATCTTTTGATACAAGTATTTGTTTGTTCTATTTAAGTAAAAATATTTTGTTTTAAGTAAATACACATGTTACCTTAAGTATGTTATTTTGTACTTTTATATTTTTTACATTGAAATAAATATTTTATAAATAACTTAATAATATTATTAAACTTAACTAAATTGTTTTCTAATATTAAAAAATCTGATTATTTTGAATATAAAAATGATCTAACAGTAAATATTTTCTAGAACAAAAAGAAAATAAATATTTAATTTAAAAAATTATAAATATTATAAATATTTCAATCAAGAAATTTTAAGACAAATACAAGTAAATAAGCTATTAGGACCCACCAAATACATAATTTTTTTGTGTTATATATATATATAAGTAAAATTCTTTTGTATTAAGATATTTTTTCCCTCACAATCAGTGTAGGAACTTTTACGATTTGCATATCTTATACATCACATTTATATAACCGTTTCCGTGAGTTCGAGAATTTTTTATAGAAACATATTCTCCGTCGTTTCATCTTATATATCATATCGATATATTTGATATCGAACTTGGCTTTATCCGTTGACTATGAAGACCGGATGCGTCTCGCTCTGCGACAACAGCGAGCGATCTATCAATGTCTCGCCGTCCCGCCAGGGAGTCTCGACGAATTCTCGTTGCGTCGCTCGAGCTTGCCTGGCTGAACTTCAATAATGTGTAAGAGATGTACTCAACTTTGCCCTCAAACATACGAATCTGCACGGTCTTCTGAGGAAACTCATATTCTCTTTCTTATCTCTTGTATTTTATTTTTACATCTAATTTCGTCCTCTCCGACTTGATACACTTAAAGACGTCTCTGCAAATTTCGAGAGTGGCGGAGCGGAGGGCAGGAGTGCCGTAAACGAAAAGGGGAAAATTTAGGCTGGTGTAAGAGTCGAGAGGGCGAGGAGTTGAAAGGGGGAGAAAATCGGGATGACGGCGGCGCCAGAGGTATTTATACCGTGGCGACCTTTGACGGCCGCGCCGACGTCTACGTTGACGTCGACAACGACGACCACGACGAAGACAACGACGTTCAATGAAGAGCCGTCCGTCCAAGCAAACGTGAAAGAAGCAGGGCAGAGAACTCGCGGGAACTCGCTCGACGCTCTAAATGTCATCGTAACATCGGCGCCACAAAACAGCCAAACAAATCTTTTCCTTTTCGAAAATCAATGTTAAAAAAATATGCTAATTTAATTCTCGGAGCAATGTTTTACTTTGATATTATCTTCAACACAATTTCATTCATTTATGTAAAAAAATTCTTATTATCTGATGCTATAAAATTAGAGAGTTTAAAATAAATAAAATATGACTAAATTTTGATTTTTATAAGAAAAAGGTTTAATAATAAAATATCAATCAGTTTTAATAAGATGTAATGAGAAATAAATCAATAGAAATAATCTCGTTAGAAATAAAATTGTATGGCTCATTAATATTTTGCCTGTAATTTCTCTTTTTCCAAAAAATCTGGCAATATATTCTCAGTGTGAAGAATATACACTCGGAGAATGTGTAGCCGCTATGAAACTTTCGCAATTTCAAACTGCGCTCGACTTTCTTACCGCTCACCTTGCAGCGTCGTAATCTTCTGCTCATTATGTCTTTATCTCGATGAGAACCCGTTTAAGAAATTATTTACGTCGTGAAATATCGTCTTTAAATTATCGCTGTTTCGAGCAATCCAGGATTGTCAAACATCAGGAATGATTAAGGCTCATTATATAAAATTGATGCAACGATATGTGATGGGATTATTAAACATTTTTCAAAAATGGCTAACTGCAATATTGCAAATAACGTGTAAAATATAATAATATTTATAATACACATAATGTGCGATAATATAATTTATTATATACCTTTCTATCATCATTCATTTGTCTTCTTTTCGTGCTATCTTAACCACTTGTTTCATATTTATCTAAATTGTATCTTTAAATAAATCAACTCGACGATTATTAAAAATAAAACTATTTGAGACAGATGCACAATGTGTTTATCTTGTGATAAAATAATATCGAAAATTTATCGATGTCAAAGTAACGAAACTAAACTTGATCGCCATCGTCGTTGATAGATTGTAGTTAATTGATCTTAATTAGCAACGGCTCGGCATCTTGCGAAATTTTCCCTGGTTCCTCTGAACCCTCTTCCTAAATCTCACGGATAAGCTGGCTGAAAGTGAGGGAAAGACAGCCGGGAAGGGAAGGCTAGGCTAGATTGCGTGCTTCGCCGGCAAAAGCTTCGATGCTTAATTGAAACTGCCGAGTAAGCTGGGCTCATCACTTTTGCTTTCGAGCTCGTGATACTGCCCCCGGTCAAAGGCGCGACTTCCGGTGGTGAATACGTTCTCGAAACGACCAATATATCGTTAACATCTCTTTTCAATGTAAATGAAAGATACGGAGAAAAAATCACTCACTTTCATAAATAATCTTTTATGTTTGTTTTATTTTCAGAGAAGAGTAATATGCTGTCTTCGATGATTTTTCAGTAAGTATGGTTGCGTCACAAAATTTTATTTTCAGTCGATTTCGAACGAGCTTCATTTATTAATAATTTACTAGAGATTTAATTTAATATCTACACAATTGTGAGGACTTTAACGTTAAAGACAAAAGTTTACGACGATGTTTCGACCTTTTACTGAAGAAAAATCTGTTTTAAGTTGATCAAAAAAGATATCGGAAGGAACAACTCTATTTTCAAAGCAGCCATACAGTATCCATACAATATATTATTGACAGCTTCCCGCTGTGCAATCGAAAAACTCGACTCCCCCGCGATTGACTTGTAACTTATGGGATTCTTCAAGTTCCGAGAGAGAGTGGTATAAGCGCAAAACTGCGAAAGTTATTGACGCTTTATGAAAACGCCGACTGTATCGCGCGATGGAGAGAAGTTTACGATGACTAACTTTCCTAGCACGGTGTAACAGGTGCTTCAGACTGACGTCGCAAAAGCGCATCCGCGACCACGTTTGGTCGATCCGCCGACCCGTTAACTTTTATCCCATCCACCAACTTTAAGCCGATCGAATAAATAAAAAATTTAGCAGACACGTAAGTATGTATATTTAATGTGTCAAAAATCTGCTAGAACTTTACTCTCTTCCCTGGTCATTGACCTTTACAATTATCGTTTGTCCACGATATACTAAAATGCCTCAAAACATCGTTAAAAGAGATTGAAGAGATTCAAATAAAAAAAATAAAATTTACAGTAATATATGTTAATTTTAATAGCAAATTTTCACTCGTGTTAGTTAAGTCTTTTGACTTGTATATATAACCTAATATTTTATAATTTAAAATATTATACTTTTATAATATCTATACAAAATATTATACACATTATAATATCTAAGTAAATATTAAATTTTTATAGTATTGTTAAATATTTTAAAATCTTGATTTTATTTTTTAAGTGTGACAATATACTAACTTTAAAATTGCTATTTTGATACTCTTTTAAAGCTATAAATTTGATTCGAAAAGGAACAAAACAAAATAGAAATAATCCTGCGCGAAGTATCTTTTCAAACTTTTATCACACGTATCGCATAGATGGTTAACGTATTAAGATCGTTTAGACGTTTTATCGTTTTCCAGCGACCGTTAATCAACTCGAGGATAATCGAATAATTCGCCCGAGCGAGTTATTCTCGGTGTATGTATATACCGATGCCATTTCTCGTACCGCCAATATTATACTGCCTGCTCTCGTCGGCCAGCCTGCACATTTCGCCCCTTTCGGTCCGAGCTCATAAATTTTGAAACATTTTCCAGTTCGCGGCTACCGCTGCGTTGCAGTGCGACAAATGGCATTATATCCCAACGACCGGAAGCACCATGTATCTCCGGGACAAATCTGGCGAAAATGATTATGATCAACTATCCGATATCTCGAGATACCATATATCTATAAAGAACATTGAGATTCTCTATATAGAAAATCTATATCTGCTAAATCTCACAAATATGTATGTATGTACTTATAAAGAAATACAAGATTTAGAGTGATCTAAAATAGCTTTTCCTTTAGAAAAAGCAACGCGGATCTCATTTCTTTCACTTTCAACTTTTCTCTATTACGCTTTAAAAAAAAAACGAGTCGTAGTATTTTATAGAATTCAGTCTTTCAAACTACAAAAAATAATATAAGTGCAAATTCTTTCAAGCTCGATTTATCAAGCAATGTGGCAGCGTCGCGACGCCATTATAGATCGTCAAGTTCCAAGAATATTTGGAGCTGTCATCATTATTTGTTAATTTTGCCACTACGCTTTTCACATCGCCATTCCGATTCCTCGCAACATCAACGAAATCGCGAAGAATTTCTTATGATGCGTTTCGTGCGAAAGTGTACACACACAGGCCCCACTATAGTCCAGGGGGAGATCTTTCCGTGAGAAAACCGTATCATCCCCGGGGATGTCGACGCTCTCGGATTTCAAAAGAGCTTTCTTCGAGGCTCTCAGCGCGAGTCGGAGCGGAATAACGTTTTATAAGAAATAAATGTTCTCTATCTCACTGTCGGGTTTTCTCTTTCTCTCTCGTTATGCGGTTGGTGACGCGACGTCATTGCGAAGTATACATCTGAGAAGTCGCGCTTCCGCCGACGAATCGCGCGTCTCCCATCCGCCGAGGAAATTATTTTTGGACACGTTGAATCGATGCCGACATATTTCGCGGTCCACCGAAAATCCTGATGCCGCTTTCGAAGAAGACGAGTATGTTTCGAGATGTGTCCGATAACGTCAGCGCGCCTCCCCCGTCTTCTATAATTGTTCGATGATTCCATCAGATTTGAGGTCTGGCCCGCAAATACGAATCCACTCATTATTCGTAGTAGCTATAAGTTGAGACTATAAGTTGAGACTAATCAACCTCTTTTGTATTTTTATGATAAAAATATAGATAATTAAATCGTCATAAGCTCCAAAATAACATCTTTATGAAGAAATAAAATAGTTGTATTTGTACAAATTATTTATTTTCTGTTTTATATTTTTTTGCTGTCCTAATGATTTATTACTTAAAATTTAAGTAAATATAATTATAAACACTATATATAAAATTCTTGATATCTATTAGCACACGTATTAGCATTACTAATAATTATTTTAGCAATTATCAATCTTTCACTTTTCAAAAATTATTCATTCGCAATAGTATTACTAACGATAAGAAGCACTTACATAGTAGTATTATCAAAAAGAAAGAAAAAATAAAAATATAATAAAAATATAAAAATATAAAAAAATTTAAAAATAAAAGTTTATTTTAAGACATACTTTAACGTATTATTAAAACCTTAAGCAGACAGTATTGACACGAAATTGTTATTATAATTATTAAAAAAGCTTAAATCTTTGTATAGTTAACCGAATTTCTGAAAATTTGAGATTAATACCAGCTGCAACAAATCGCGTATCACAACGAGCTCGTGTCACAACAGTCAACGCTTTTAGTACAGCTTATCAAGCTGTATGTTGACCGGATGATTTATCTGCCGCAACAGAATCTCTCTTACAAGTGCTTATCTCATTCCGCATCGTTCTCGCCATCCCCTTCAAAATAACATTCGGTCTCCAACCGACGGCAAGGGCGAAGGTAGGAAACATGGTTCGAGGAAACGTGCAAAGAAGAGAAGGAAATGGCGGAAGTGAAGGACGAGGTGCTGCGGCACATTGTTCCCTCATGGAATCCGGAGGTTCGCGCAATTATTTTCGAGCGGCCATCCGACGAACGGAAATCCACTCCGTCGTCGTGAAACAAAGTCTCCCCCTTTCTGCCAAAGGTTTCGAGGGGAGGGAAGAGGACAAGGGAGGAAACGAGAGAGGGCACACGCGAGAGAGGACCCTCTCGAGGCACGCAGTTTCCGGCATTATCGATCCCGTCCTCCGCTTACCCGACCTCTGTCCTCCGCACGCACGTCGGCAGGCAGGACTTCCCTCTCTACCTCCTTGAGAAACGAAGAGATAGGGTTTCGTTTCTACTCGCGAAACCTTAAGCCGCCGTTATTACGACTTTCACTTAACGCCGTGCAATTTTCGGTCTCCTACTCTTTGCCGCTGCATTAGGCAATCGGATACTCTCCTTCATTCTTTTCGTGCTCGGAGCTATTTCTTTTTCTAGCTTAAAGCGATACTTTTAATTGTTTCAGTAATATATCTACAAAGTGTTTCTAGATCATTGAAATCTATTTTATAGATCTTTCGACAAAAGCGAAGAAAATATTCTTTAAAAATGCGTATTTATTTTGATTTCTTACTTAATATAACAGAGAAATTTAAAGAAATCGAAGCTTAAATTAAATTATTTCTGAAACAAAAGTAATTTGAAATGAGCTAAAATACAAGATGTCGATATTCTGTTTTAGTTTCGTACAGTTAAAAAACTTAACTTGTTAAAATCTTAAAAAATTTAAATTCTACAAATAATTGTCCTATAAATGTACAATTAAGTTTAATTAATTATTTTAAACGTAGGGTATTATTTGTTTGCATTTCTAAAGCTTCTTTTCGTTAAAGGAAAATTGACGCCGAATGGACCGAAGAAAAATCCGTCGATAAAAAAGACATTCCGTCTAATACTCAGTAGTCAATTGTCTTTTATCCTACCATTTACTTGAGATAATGAAATATCGATGCTCCTATTCCAAGATACTCGTTCGGTGCTTATCTATAATGAATTTAAAGTTGTCCCTCGAGCGAAAATCGATCCGTTCGCGGTGATCCGATTCGAATTGTGATTCGGAGTCCGATACCGACAGCAGCAATCGACTAACCAAGGGATCAACGCCATTCGACTTCCCATTTGATCGGGAAAGCTATTGCGGATTCCGGCAGCGCAAATATGCACGGAAATCAAATATCGGTCGCCATCGTCGTCGTTTGCAATAAGTTGACTTTCGACATTTATTTAAAAAACTCTCAACGTAACTGGCCAGCCAGAATCAATCGGATAAATCGTTTTATCCTGACTGTGTGGATTATTCATCGACGATCCTCATCCAGAGTCAATTCCCGAGCATCCAAAACTTTCAGATTCGATCATCTAGAGCAGTCGATTATAAAATTTTCCATCAAACTTCTCCGATACATATTCGCAGATTTTTAAATGAAAAATTTCAATAGTGTTGTCAGTATTTTTCTTATAACTCTAGTTGGCATTATTTTTAATAATTTTTAAAAAGTAAATCGTTTATTATTATAACTTTTGTCATATTCATGTTATATTTATTATAACATTATATATATTAATATTGTTGTTATATTTACAGCTATGCCATACATTATATAATGTAATATTGTTTTCTTGAAGCAATTATACTGCGTCCAACAAAAGTTATACTTTCTGAATAATGAAAAATACATCTATCTTCTTAGAATTGTACTGTTTATTTTAAAAAATATATCGAAACTTTTTACAGGCGCGTATCACTTAATTATTCCTAAAACGCTGCCGCGATTTTTTCTCGTGCGTAAAAAGAAACATGTAGAACAGAATTGAGGCGTACTGGCGCGCAGTATATAAGATAATAGATATCAGAATAGGTTCCTTTCAGACTCTTCTTGCATTTTCCGCTCGTCTGAAAGTACAAAAAACGAGCACAACAACGACTTTGTAAAAACGACAACGACAAAGGGAAACAACCACTCGTGGACGTGCGTCGACTGCTACTAGTTGAAAAAGAGAAAGAGAATAAGAGACAAAAAGAGAGAAACGCGAGTCAAAAGGATAAAGCGGCAGAAAGAAGCGAGACGATCCGGGGATAAGACAAACGTGCGATGCAAAAAAGAGAAAGGAATGATGCAATGGTAATTCACGATAATAATAGTAAGGGATCTCAAAAGAACTACAAAACACAATGCTGATATTCTGCCAATTCTCCCTGTTGTGACTTCACTTCGTGTTAACGTAGAATATGTCATATCTGAAGATCGTATATTCCAAAAATGAATAATGACGAAAACAGAAAAAGATATTAATATATTAGTTAATTTCTTGTCATTACAATTGCTATGTTATTGCTGTTAATATTATGTTTTAATTTTTTGCGAACATTTAATACTTATTTGTTAAAAATTTCTATTTGTTATAACCCCCCCTCTCTCTCCCTCTCCCTCTCCCCCTCTCTCTCTCACTCCTATTATCTAAGAATACTCTGATATTGTCTTAACATCGTTGCGGCTCCCTGTCCGGAACAACGTGTACATTCGTCCAGCGAAACACATACTGCATCGGAAGTTTACACGAGCTGTGTTGTAACGAGTATGACATCGCGGACAGCAGACAGCGTGTATAGTAGCGGTATTACGTATACGGGTTGCGACGACACGGCATCAGGGACACCGAGCTGCTTATGGGGCCGAGTCGCTACCGGAATTTCAAACGGAGAAGAGCGACTGCAGGAGAGGAGAACGGAGCAGCGATGGAGTCGGAAAATGACGAATGTCTAGGCAATGACGGATGCCTAGGCAATTACGAGAGCTCTTTCATCACGAAAAGCCGGAAGAGAAGGAAAAAAAATTTAAGCGTCGTACATTTCTTTTACGAAATTTATCCAACAAACGAAAAATTAAAGAATAATAAATACCTCTTTCTAGACAATTTTTACTGCATTCTGCAAAAGATTAAATTCTTAAACATTAAAATTGACAAGACCGCGAAGTGTATAACACAAATGTAAAATTCTTAACATATTATCTTAGAAAGAAAAAAATTAAAATTCTCTTTTAGAAAATAAAAGAAGACATTTGCCGGCATTAAAAAATACGTTTTATTATGTTTTATTATTACTGTAACAAAGTAAAATCATATTTTTGACATTTTTTAAACACAAGTCTTTCCAAAATGATCGAGTATATATAATAAATATTTTTTAATTTGTCTATCATATTTTAAGAGGACTTGGCGCAGGTTTCTCTTCTTTAATTCTTTAATTCAATATTATGCGTGACGAAAAAATAGAATGTAACGTTACGCTATCTCTCTATCTCTGAAGTACCATCAAAAGGGGTTTAAACCAATATTTCAGATGCAGAAAATCTTTTCGGGAAAAAACACAAACGGCGAGAGATTCTTTGCTCGTCCCGGCAGACGAAATGGCGCAGGTTTATGCTCGTTTTAGAGTTCTTTTTATCTTCGGTTTACGGAGCGAGCCCGTCGAAGAGCCAATCACGAAAGTTTTGTGGAAAAGAAGCAAAATAACTGGTGCAATCGACGGATTTTCCTCTCTAGCCGAAATCGTCGTTTCACGTGCATAAATAACTGCCGCTTTTATCACATACAGGTTTCTATATAAGAAAAATACTGTTAATAATATTATTAATTTATTTTAAATATAATAGCTTTCATAATTCATTATTAATATCAGTTTTATACTAATGAAAGTTTTTAGATCTATGCGTTACTTTCATGAAAATTTTAAAAAGTAAGAAATAACTAATGCACTTCCTTATAAATTTAAGACACTTCTGGATTCTGGAAGAGTTTCTGGATTCCTGTGAAACCTCTCCGCTATATCATATTTCATTCGTAAAAATAAAATTAAAATCAAATATTGATTTTATTTGATACACGGAAAAAACGATAAGGTTGCCACAACCACAATAATAGTAATATTGGGTACAGCCACGTCCTGTAGTTGTCACATTCACATTGTTTTGTGTAGTGCATCTATATATGTTTGTCTCAACATTTACTATGTTTGCTGTACCAAATGCATATAGTTGCCTTCACATCA
>NJRP01000046.1:535699-571595 GCA_003063835.1 Aphaenogaster floridana
CTACATTTTTCTCATTAAAATATAAATAAATATTATTACAATATAGATAAATGAAAATCAAAATGTGGTGTAATAATTTTTGGTACAATATATTGGACAACATAACATATATACTGATATATCATATAAAAAGAAAAAATAAAACATTTGTCCCGTTATGCCCTGAAATGTATAAGTTTACTTTATATAATATAAATATAATATAAATCATCACAGATAATCGATATTTGCACAGACACTACTAAATTGACAAGAAAAAATCATTTAATAACGTAAATATACTTATGGTAATAAAAAATAGAATTTTATCTTTGCTTACCATATGTAAATGTCTCAAAGAAACTGTAACTCAGTCGCGGAGAGCATAGCGAACGCATTAAATAATTTCTAGCATCTTTCAGCTAAAAATAATATGGAAACTGATAAGAGCACGCGGGTTATCTAAGAGTAATAATTTCCATACATTACATGGTAGCATCTCTGTAAAGAGATATCGACCATATCCCATTATACCCCGTGGTCCCATTATGCTCCGCCTTCCCCTATATAATCCGCAGGATATCTTGGAATTGGCAAAAGTCCTTGTGTCTTTAAAAACGTGGACTCCATTGTTCCTTAGCAAAAAGAGTAGTAGTAATAATTTTTCACAAAACTTTAAATTTCACAAGAAATTTCGCTACATGTTCGCTTTCCATGGATTCTAGAATATTATTTTATAAATGTTCCTATGATACAAGATCCTGTGCGACATCGCCGGGGAGTTAAAGCATCGAAAGGGCATCATCGACAATGATGCACAATTTCGATGCTGTAACGCCACAGCGTTGTTTCGCGCAAGACACAATGCAACCGGCTGCAGCGACAGACCCTCATGAAAAATTGACCTCCGGCACTGAAAAGAGCGTAACACCGTGTTCCCAGCGCGATAAGTGGACCTGAATAAAATATGATTAACGACGGACCGTTACTCTTGTGCCAAGTTACTGCAGCTACTGTGTCGGGAGAAACATGTATCGCGTGTGCTTTTCGTCTCTCGCTTTAACATTGTCGTCGTACGAAACAATTTCGGACGGTAAATCATGCCAAGAATTCCGCGGAATTCTTACGACCGCGCGTTAACGAAATATATTTTAATGACAAATTCTTTGAGAAACTCGGAGAAGTTCCCCTCTGAATATTTAACAAACGACTACCAAAAACGTCATTTTTTTTTACTTTCGACTAAATATCCTTGCAATTGAATTTAAAATCTTACACAACAAAGTTCGCATAAACTTTTACCGATAAGCGCAATTTATTTTCAAGTTAGTAAATTAAACTCCATGTTAAATTTTAGCTAAAAAAAGATCCGTTTTAGATTAATCCAGTCCGAACGAATCTATCGTCGAGATATCTTCTCCGCGAGTTGCAAAACATTGTCTGTAGAGAATTCTACTTCCGATAAACGATCGCGGGTTAACGCGATTAGTTCGCCGTACGAGCTGAGCCGAGAAACCCTGGCTGGCAAATTGGATTCTATTGGGCTCACAATTTTCAGGCGCCATTAGCGACGCTCGGCCCTGCGAGAAACTGCACTCGGCCTGTTCAATGGCGCGGGGACCATTTGGACTCCGTGGCCGCGAACGGGGTCCACCAATCGGGTACAAGGCTAGAATAGCTAAATCGTAGCCGCATCGTGAAAATTGCCGTGACGGCCGCGACGGTCGCACGGAATATAAATTAAATATATCGACAGTTTTATATCGACAAATACTGATATTATTCTTCACGGAAATTCGCAATCGTTATCAATTGTAAACTTTGCATTTTCTTATTTTAATATTAATACACGGAAAGAATGGTTTTGCTGAAATATCTAAAAATTTGGCCAGATACAAATCTGAAAATAATTTTGTTAGGCCATCAAAATAATTATGTAGGACGCCCAAAATAGTTGTTGGAATATCAAAACTTTTTGTAGCATTATCATAATGTTTGAGCGTCCCATGTAGTTACTTTTGATGGTCTAAAAAATTATTTTCAGATCTGTATCTGGCCAAATTTTTAGATACTTCAGCAAAACCGTTCTTTCCGTGTAACCATTGTGAGTGTATTTTGCTTAAAATCAGAAATATCTTCGGTTAAAGACGAACACAAGAGAAAGTTTCAAAGTTTGAGCGAATTGCACTTGAGCATCACAGAAGCCAAACTAATCAACTTCGTTTTTTGTAAATTTCTTGACTTTGATACCAAAACATATAATAAGTTTATAACTTTCTAAATTGTCTCTACTTTTTATTTCATGGAATTGACCAGTTTAGCTTTAAAGAGCCTCGTTTATCTCCGGATGTATTATTTGATTTTGCTGAAATGTCAACAACTTGCTCATATTCAAGCTCGAGATAGTACAGAGGTATCGCAGGAATTCTTAAATGCGACGATCGGCTGGAGGCGGCGGAGCATCGAAAAATTCTTATGTCTCCGCTTGGACGGCGGCCAAGGACGGGTTGCTCAACTTCGATGCTCGCATCTACATTCCCGATGGTGCTCTCCATCTCCCTCTGCCTGACGTACAATGTCACCAGAACAATAATTGCTATGCGCGATTACGCCAGTCGAAAACGATAATCGCGAGTCGGTGCACGTACACCTGAACGTATAAAAGTGCGCCACCCCGAGAGCACAAGCATCAATCGATCTTCGATCTTCGAGCTCTCCGAGGCTTTCCCGATCCCCTGTCAACAGCCAGCAGACATGAAGTACTTCGCCGTGAGTAAAACAATTACATTTCTTTTCGTAATATCGAGGTTAAGCCAATATAACAGCTATGTCATAAGAACTCCAAATGGTTAATCAAAAAATTCTTGACTGACTTTCGGACAGTAATCCTAAAATATTACTGCTTTATTCGTTCAACTTTAGCACAAAAAGAAATATCAAATCGAAATTAAGAAAAAGCCGCGTCCTCACAATCGATTATAAGGGCAGAGCAAGACATTTTTCTTATTTTACGGTGTCTTCAAGTATCAATTGAAAAAGCTTTAATAGCTTTGAGTTTCAATTTCGCCTTGTCCTTTGAAAGAGCGCATCGGAAGCTTCTGAATACAGTGACACGCCTTTATACTTCTCTTTGACGTCCGCAGGCTATCGCCCTGTTCGCCCTGGTGGCCGTCGCGGCCCTGACGGAGGCGAAACCCACCGGGGTGGAGTCCATCGAACCGGTGCGGGCCGAGTCCACCTCGCCGGAAGCGGCCAGGAACAAGCGAGGGTTGCTGCTGAGCGCGGCTTACACGGCGCCGTACGCTTACAGTGCATACACCGCGCCGGCCGTAGCGTACTCCGCATACAGCTACCCCTACGCGTACACGGCCTATTCGGGCTACCCCTATTACGCCGCCGCCTACAACGCGCCCTACTACTTGGCCTAGATACGCGACCACACGAGCCCGAGGGAACACGCCAGATTACCGACCAGTCTCTCTGATTTCACGACGACAACCGCCAATTCAATCGGCCGCACGAGGAGAACACTTGCGATCACGTAAGATAGTTTCATCGACAGAACAAGTATCTCAAACGGAATATCCGCTACGTCATCTGAATTTCGCTTTCGTCAAGAAGAGTGTTCGGTTTGTTCGTAAATGAAATGGACTATCTATTATTTGCTTGGATTCGATTCTCGAAAGGGATTTTGTTTTACGAGGTACTTTACTCGACTTATGCCGGTTCTTGGCAAAATTATTCAAGAGTCATACAGGCCCGCGGAAAGATATGGGCATGATTCAAATACAGTCATTCGTATGCATGGTAGAGATTCTAAGAGGATCGCGAATAAACAGGAAGCGAACCATACTAAGAACCAGGCCTTATTCGAGTGCGATACCTTCACTTTCGTTGCCGGTAATACCTCTTGCAGTTGTATCTGTGGACTACGTTATTCACTCCCTAAGGAAAATACTCATATGTTTACACGGTCTATTTAAAGAGCACTTATTACACTATCACATATATGCACACATATACAAAGCATCTCTTATTAAATACTCTACGTATTTACATGAAAATGAATAAAACGGACTGTCCACCATCTCGATTTACACAAAGAGAACCGTTCGCGCAACGCGATATATGATATATATATTATATTGTACTTCATTGTGTAAAATGTGAAAAAAAATTATTGACGAAGCGTTGTCAAGAATGTCTCTTTGTGCATACAATGCCTTTATAGATCATATAATTCAGTGAAAATACTTCGATTATATTATCAAAAACAATGTATTCTCCTATTTCGGCTGAACGTTTGTATAAGTCTGAATTTTCGCGAGAAGAATATCCGCAGCGTGATATCTCTCATCATATAAAATATTAACAAAAAATTGACGAAACGTTGCCAATTCTTCTTCGCGCTTATGTATTATCCATAAGATATCTGTTGTGTATATTCATAAATTATGTAAACTGTACAAGACAAAAATATAACGCATAATCCAATAATACAATATTTTTTTCTTTCCTCTATTATGTCGTAAAATTTATCTATAAAACCAACAGTATATTTTCCGACTCAAATGTAGGCCTGACTTTTTCTCAGGTAAAAAAATTTGGGGTAAGAGATTAATATTTAACAGGAGAATCTTGATATATCTTTAACTTTATTCCCCTTAAGAGAAGATAATTCCCAGCTGCTTTATACAAACAGAATTTTAATCGGGGGGCATACTTATAAAAACGGAATATTTAATGTTAAGTAGTTATTAAAGTTAGCCAGGCTCTGGAATTTCAGGATGTGGGAGGTCGGCAGGACGTCGGGAAAATGTCTCGCTTGACCTAGATATCGCAGGGTATTACTCTCGTAGGCAGATAGAACTGTACCCTTGCCGACGACGACGAATGCATTTTTAAACCCACGCCTTTAGCAAAAGTTTAGACACTTGCGGGGAGAACGGCGGCGCAATATGTCGCGGGACACTACACGGAAAATTCCTCGCGAGAGATCCCGAAAGTGGAGCTTAATACCGTTTTGGTACCCAGGTAGAAATCGTATCTCGATACAACCTAGTCACTAGCTTTCTTTGCTAGATTGTTAGCTAGTGATGAGCTAGCCAAATGGCAAAGGCGCGAAATGATTCTGTTACGCAGAATTAACCTAGCCACTGGATAGTGTCCTGAGCTCAGGCCAGGCTTTTTTATAACCTAATCACTGGATAGTATCCTGAGCTCAGGCCAGGCTTTTTTAATGGGAATGAGTCCGGCTATTCTTACCACCTTATTCTGGGGTTTTGCAATAATAATTATCTTTCAGCGGTTTAATATTTTTTATTCGTTTTTGTTTCATATTTTTGTTTGTTTTTATTTTTTGTTTACAAAAACAATATAAAATTATATTTAGTGTGAGGAGAAATATTGAAACAAAAAATCTAGAAATTAACTAACAGTAACAATTAAACTTCTTCATTTGCAATGTCTTTTTCATGATGATTTGTATTGTTTTTTATTCTCTTTGTACGATGTTGGTCCCAATCCTTTGAGTTTGTTAAAATGGTGCCTATCGCAGATATCACTTCTGCTTCTGTTTTTCTATGCGTTAAGCTTAAAGCCTTGTGTCCACGATGCTAGAACTTGGTCCAAGTTCTCGGTCCGAGAAACGCATAGCCAGTAAAATTGCCGCTTTTCCGTAAAAGCTGCAAATTGATTGGCTACAAATTTCTCGATCCGAGAACTTGAACCAAGTTCTAGCATCGTGGACACAAGGCTTAAGACTTCTGTAAAGATAAAATTTTTTATTCCCATATTCATATATCACATATCGATTAATGAACCAATTTCACTTATCTTTGAGGCAATTAAAAACGTAGGATTGTTCATTTTTATTACGTATTTATTTTCCATCTTCTTCGTTGCTGTGTACTGCGTTGCTGTGTTTCTCGACAGAAATTTTTCAAGATGTACATACAAAGCACTTTTTGTTGCGGCTTGCGCGTCAAACTTCGCACTCGTTAGGAGAATGGCCTGTTTCTCTCCCTTGTCACACAATATACTGTTTCTCTTATAATTTTAACAACCAAAGGAATGATACAGTACTATCTCAGCATTACTAGCCTTTTATTTGATTGTTAAAATCATCTCCTGACTAGAGAGATTAAACTCATATAATCGATTCTTAAATCGAGCCGGAACATTATACCTACAAGTAAGGTACTTTAGTGATGTTATACCGAGCTAGTGGAAGCGGTGTAAGTTATGCAAGGTACAAACTAGCGAAACATCGTCACCACGAGGGTCGCTCTTGCGGGACTGCAATGCTAGGCGCTGGCTCGCCGAAACTCGGTATCTCAATATTGATTTGACGAACCAGACCAAGCTAGTGCCAGTCTACTCTTATATCGTATTTTCGAACATTGGAAAAACTAGCCATAATGTTTAATCTCGCATTTCCAAGACTGATTTCTATCTGGGTAAGTATGAAAATATCTCGATCTTCTTATCTCTTCTAATCTATCTGTCATCTTCGTTAAGTACAAATACAAAAAACATTCCTTAAGTTTCCTTAAGTCCATTATCATCGTTTTTTATCATTCATCAATTTTTCCATATCCAATAATTTTGCAATTTTACAGGTTTTCTTACATCTTTCTTTATCCATTATTTAATTTTTTGCATTTTTGTACAATATTTAGTCATTTTTAGATAAGTACCTTAATGTGCTTCATATAATTAAAAAAATGAATTAGTTTTTCACACAAACTGATGTATTCATAAACAATCATAAAAATGCATCCTTTTAATAAAGTTAACGATAACATATTTTAGAGAAACTAATTTTTGTAGCCAGCCGAATAACGGAAAAGATCTTAAAATGTAATAGCCTAAAAAGCTGACGCCCATATAAGCTATAACCTATTCAATTTAATGATGGAGCCATTGCGGTTTCACGACGACGAATCAACGATAACGGATAGTTATAACGATTGGAAAATCTGAACGACGATTTCAGCGGAAGAGAAGTGCTGATATAAAATTGGCGCGTGTTGCACATCGAATAAAATATATCGGTCGGAAGTGCACTCCGCGGCCTATCAGAAAGAAGAGGGGAAGGATTCGCAGCTGCAACCTCGACAACTCGGGCGTGGAAAAACTTTTAATTGCTTCGTTTAATTGCCACCGTTAACCGTCTCGCGTGGTAATTAAGTTGAGTCGCGCGACATATCCGTCGTCGTCCCGGTGCGCTAAATTATACCGGGATTATTTCACGCCACGAGGAATGAAGGATTCTGAGATTTCGCCGCGTGTTGGTCTTATCCTTAGAAAGAAATAAGCCAAGATATTTCACGAAGTTAAACCTTCCAATTTTTCATATACTTTTAAACCAATCTCTTTGAAAAGCGAATGCATTATGTAACAGTAAAACAACTTTATTTTAGAAAAATTATACAGGATGGTCCTCGTAACGGTCGCTACGATTTTTAAGGCACTTACAATAATCTGACAAAAAAGTCATAAACAAAAATTTATCAGTTTCTAACCGGCAACAAATTGCAATAATAAAAATTGACTAAACTTTTTTTTTATAAAAAAGTAAAGTCACCTTGAAATTTTTAAATGGAAACCTCAATTTTTTATTGCATATTCTTGTAGCTTACCTCGAGAGCTTTCCAAAACACTATAATTATTAAAAAATACTATAAGTATTTTTTCATTACGAATTTTTGGAATTATAAGGCTTGAAGTTCTAGTATTTTGACATAAAATATACAAAATATCTTGTAAAACATTAAGTTTTCGGTAATGTTACCTTAGTACTTTTATACACAGAATAATGAGACGAATCAATTGGTATGAAAAAAAGACATAGTTGCTTTTAAGAAAAAGTATGCAGATGCATGTTGCAAATTACATATTTTTTCTTAAAAGCAACCATGTCTGTTTTTCATACCAATTGATTCCTTTCATTATTCTGTGCATAAAAGTATTAAGGTAACATTACCGAAAATTTAATGTTTTACAAGATATTTTGTATTTTATGTCAAAAAACTAGAACCTTCAAGCCTTATAATTCCAAAAGTTCTTAATGAAAAAATAATTATAGTGTTTTGGAAAGCTCTCGAGGTAAGCTACAAGAATATGCAATAAAAAATTGGAGTTTTCATTTAAAAATTTCAAGGTGACCTTACTTTTCTATGGAAAAAAAATGTTTAGTCAATTTTTATTATTGCAATTTGTTGCCGGTTAGAAACTGATTAAACTTTTGTTTATGACTTTTTTTGTCAGATTATTGTAAGTGCCTTAAAAATCGTAGCGACCGTTACGAGGATCACCCTGTATATTACAAATAAATTCTATAAATATAAAATGAAAAGAATAAAAAATAGATAAAATATAATTTTTAAAAATATTTAACTAAAATTTGAGTAAAATTCTGAAAGACATCTTGTGTGTGCAAAAGTTCATAAATACAATTAATGTTATTTATGTGGTCTTCCAATATTACAATAATACATTTATCAAGTGAATTTAATTCATAAATCAATCAGTCGCGCATTCGCACCTCGCGGAAATGTCTAATCAGGCCTGAAATAAATCAAATAACCGTTGGAATAATTTTATTGGCGGATCTCGTTAAAATCCCAGTAACTGCATTCGCAAATACGTTCGTCGCATTCGAAGTGAAACGCGAATTTCACATGCAACGTGTCGCATATGTCAATGAAACTGCCAAAGAGTTCGCGTGTATTCCGAACGAACGAGTTTCGCGGCGATTGACCCTTCTATTTTCGGCTGTGTTGTAAAATGTTCACCAACAAATATATTTTACGAACAAAACAGTGTTTGATGTTCAATGAGACATTAAAACGTTATCTTTTAAAGTTTTGATAAAAAAATTTTATTGAAGGCCACCTTTTGCAATTCTTCAATCGTTGACATTAAATATCTTAGAAACCATTACCTCCAGATTCTGTCAAAGTTAAAATTCACCTGAAATTAACATATATGGAGGAATATTTTATTATCCATTTGCATTTATGAAGCGGCTTGAAGACCTCTTTCTTTTTAATCGATCGGAACCGAGACGCTGTTCGCCCCGCGATATTTTCGTTCAACGAATATTATTTCAGGATTCGCCAGGGAATACCGCCACGTGCATCGAACGCCTGTTTTATCGAACGCCTCGTATATAGCCGGTGCAGGCGGCGAACGCACGCGCGTAATCCCGGGATTTGAAGCCCCGTACCGGTGCGGTTACCGAACCGAAACGGCCGGCGCATACTAATGGGCCCTATCCCGAAACGTCGGGCGCACGTCTCGCGTTGTCTCGCGTGGCCGTAGTTTCCAGTCTGGTAGCGGTATTAATTGCCGCAACATCGAGCGCGAGCGAAAATTGGTCGGGAGTTTCCAATCGCGATGGCCGGCGCAACAGCGCTCGGCACTTTGTAGCAACTTTATCTCACAAAAGTAATCGATTTTAATTGTTACTCCTGAAGGCTTTTTCTTTAACTCTCTTAACAAGTGTCGTTATTGCTGCGATATCATGCGCAGATATAATATATGATAAAAAAACTGCGTAACGATAACGACAACGTAAAGATAACGACACTGTCGTTAAAAGCTACAGAATAAGCCTACTGGCGCCACGTAATCGCTAAATATGACTATAAACTATATTGTAATAATACTCGGAAGTCTAATCCTAAAATTGGAAAAGATAAAAATCGGATTGTTCACGATAGAAGTAGACGCAATTTTGTGATATCTTTTCTTGCATTTAATTCTTTGACGAATAGCTCAATCGACTAGCTGTTTGTCCGATCGCTACGCGAGATACATATATATACGTTTTTAAATTTTTGCATGAAATATGGAGACCCGAAAGAATCTCTTGAAATATCGAAACGTTTTGAATATATGGCCGTTATATTTTCCGCGAAATGGAGTGTGTAAATCTTCTCCCCTTCTGTACCATACTACTAAATTTCCTTTTGAAATGCGTTAATCTCGTTATTTATTTGCCATACTTCATGGAAAATCATGGAAAGCTTTCCATCTCATCCTTTACCACATTTTCGTATAAAATATACAGAAATACAGAGACAATTAAGGGCGACGCAGGTTTTCGGTATCTCTGTAAAAGATGCAAAGCATAAACCGACAATGCAAGCGAACGTGCGCAATATGCAATCCGTATAAGCACCGCAGTGGCAACTCATATACATACATAGTGTCCCTGATATTGCGTACTTTCTCCCGGAAAAAAGATCGCTTGTTTCATTGTCGAAATATCGATAATTCTCGAGTTATAAGTCGTTCTAAAAATGAATTATAAACGAATCATATAAAATTTAATGATGCTGATAAATAAAAATACTTTAATTTTTAAAAAACGATATTAACAAAATTTTAATTCCTAGGGTCCTAATTTAAAATAGAAAAATTATAAAATATAAAATTTTTGCATAAAAAAAATCAATTCGAGATTTCTAAGAAATAATCTCTAATTAAAAAAATGCATGATATTCGAGACACCCTGTATATGTAGGTGCAATATTACTAGGTGATCACTCTCATGATGGTTACACAGGCGATGTACCAGCGGCCCCGTTCCGAATTAATTTTCCAGAAAAGTACACGCGAAACGCCATTGTCACCCTCGCCCTTAGGCCATTAATTAAACGTGACATTAAATGACATGAGCATGCATTCTTGATGTCTACTCTGCACCGCGTATATTTTGATAAATTTTAAAACTTATCATCTTTTATAAGCGTGCTTTTTTATTCAAATTGTGCACAATTAATTTCATTATATAGAGTGCTCTAAATTCGCTGTATTATTTCTTTTTTAACAAATATCGTGGAAATTTCCTTTTATGAAAAATTGACGAAAGACCACAATTTGTCACACACATATTTAAATTTTTAATATTAACTATTTAACTAGGGCTTAAACTCAAGTTGAATTATTTTTTCGTTTATTTTATGATTTTATACGCTAATTCTAATTAATATAACATTAATTAGCTAAGTATTAATAATTTGCCAAGCTAATTTTCATACAAACAGACACATATCTTACACATTTGTATCGATCGCTCCTTGCAAGGAGAGACAATGTTTTTGAATAATTAATTAATTTTCTACAGAAATAACCAGCCAATGACAAAGATTGGTACCTAATCATGGAATAATAATAGTGTATTAAATATCTCAGTAAGTCTTTAATGTAAATTCAAAATCGTTTTTATGAGATACTAATAAATTCGTCGGACGCGAGTTTTCCTTAATTAAATACGAGTTCGCAAGCGGACAATATCCCTCGACTACGTCGGGGCTTTGCATTGCAAATCGCGGCCTCCGACAAATCTCGAGATCTGCATAAGTATAAAAATAACGAGGGGCAATGGCGTCCGAGCTCACGTGAATCCCGAGACGCTCTGCGGGAAAGGGTCGATAGTAACTCGTCCCGAAATTTAGATTCGCGGAGATAAACTCGCTCACGTTTCCGACCCTCCGCAGCCCCCTCCAGCGTTAATTAAACCCCAATAAAAGTGGAGTGCTCTCTCGCTGTCGATATTTAGAACAGTTTCATTTACTATCTGTGGCGATTAATGGCCCTCGAAGCGACCTGCCCCTACAGTTTCATGCAAAACTTGTTTTAAAGAAAGGGAGATAATAAGAGATAACCATTTTACATATATACATTAACTGCATCAATGATGACAGTTGTACTCGCGCGTTCCTAGTATCTCTAAAATAAATACTAAGGATTAGATTCAAAGACTGATATATAAAAATATCCTTAGAATATTTTATTCTATTATCCTTTGAATATACTTATTTGTAGAAAAAAAGATAGAAATATCTTCTCAAAGCAAGGTATTTTCTACGTAATGCTTTTTCCTCAACTATTGCCTCAATTCTAGGCCGACTTAATCATAGCATTTAATACATGAAAGAAGTCTATCGACACAGATATATAAACAGACGTAAAAGAGTAACAGGCGTTGCGGAAACAAAGCTCGCGGATACAATGAAACGCGGCTGCAATTATTTCTCGGCCGTAAAGAGAATTACGGCCGCAACTGGCGTGCTGAATATTGCCGAAGGGACAGAAAAGGGTGAGCGAGTCGGCGAAAATACAACCGGCGTCCAATGGCGAAAGGGGAGGCGAACGGCGACCGCATCTCACCCGATGTTCGGTCGAGAACCTGCTTAATTCCCGCGTAATGGAAGGCAATTAATTCTTTTACTCGAAATAAAAAGTAGCCGCGCGCGTTCTCAAATTATGCGCGATGCTAGGAAGTATTCAGTACAGAAATTTAAAACGCCTAAATTTAACACCCTATCGATGTTCCGACTTATCTGCGTATATATCAAATAAAAAGAAAAAAACATTGAGGTGTAAAAATAATAAATATATAGAAAAAATCGGAATAATTTATATATATTGCAAAGTTTCATTCATGCTATTCGATACTTTCACAGGAATATCATTTCCAGCTGCGCGATAGTTGCTTCAAATACTTCCTACCAATATCACTCAACCCTTCCCAAGGGTTTTTTTCGAGAGACCAACCTCGGAGGAACTCTTCGATCACGCATAAATCACACAAATTCACCGAAAACCCTCAAAGTTACACGTCTCACTAAAGTTTCCTTTCACGGAGGGAGCCCTAACACGGTGCGAAAATACGTGGAAATTTTTCGTAGTCAATTACGGGTCGACATCCGAAATAGGACATCGTGCGCGCAACGATGAAGTGACAGGTGTCGAAGTCGTCGTTGCGATTTAGCCGTAATGGAACGTTTCTCTCGCCGAGGCGACGAGTTCCATCCCGGTCTCTCGGTACGACACGTGCTCTACGATTCTCGTGAAAAAAAAAGTCCGCATGATAATAGCAACCGACCGATCGATTTTGCGACGGAAATAAGCGATGGCGCGGCGCAGCTCGATACCGACGACGACGATTTGGCACGAATTTATTTTCGTACGGGGACGCAACGCCGATCGAATCAATAAGGAAGCACACGATGGGCAGAGGCCCCACGACCTATTCCGGATCGACGTGAACCAATTTCTGCGGGAGGCGCGAACTCAAACGGAAGAGGCGAAAATAGAGGATACGGCTTGCACGGTTCGCAGCGCGAGAACCGACGCGTTAATTAAAGGAATCAGATGCCCGAAAAAATTAAGTCGCATTTAGAATGTTTCAAAATTATATTCTCTTTAGTTTTTCACTTAGTTCACAAACTAATGGAATATACACTTCCTAATTGTTGAGAATTAGAAAGTCCCACCCCGATGCACGTCAGGAACGTGATGGAAATAATATGAACACCGATTCTGTATTTCAACTTATGTCGCTGAAGATGGCTCGAAATGAGTCCGAAACGTTCGTCTATCATACCATTGTATTAGATAAGTAAATATATGTTTTACTTTGCGCATTAATTACCGCGCTGTTACTCTCATTTGCCCAGTTTTATCATTTTTTTTAATTTGAGAGTCCTTGATAATTAATTTTTATTTATTCAAAATTATATGTCATATTAATCATGATATAAATTCTGTTATTTATTTGAGTTTCAAGCACAGTTCACAAAAAATTGGCTTCTTTCTTAGCTACACTGAAAAAAAAATTCTTGGTAAACTTGTGAGATGCATTCAGTATACTTTCTTTTGAAATATTTGATTATTATTACCGATTATAATAATAATAACAAAACATTTTGTAATAATTATAAACATTTGTAATAATTATAAAAGAGCAAATTTTGTTTAGTTGAGCCAACTAAATTATGTAATGCTTATTATACGTTTAGTTGAAACTATTTCACCAAGGTGCTTGGTAACATTAACCAAGCCTGGATTTTTATAACCAAGCTTTTCTTTCAGTGTACCATAGCTCAAGAATTATTAATTGCTCCATATTTCCATTGAAGAAAGATCAAACTCGAAAAGAAATTGCAATTAAAATTACTATCGTATTTGCTGGACTCTTTTTTTGTCGTATAATAATTCAAAATCTCCAATCACCACAATCGGTTAAAGAGTGTATGTTACCATTTTTTTTTTAATTAAAAGAAATTCTGATTCCGATATCTTTGTCAGAAATATATTTAAAAAATTCTATTGCAAAGATATCCTTATGATATAAAGTGTAAAAATTAATTACCTTCCTGTAACTCAATCCGATAGGTACAGTTTAGTCGAATCGCGGACGATGTAGAATGTGTTGAAATACATACCTGAAACAAAATAAAATATTCATTCTTAATTACAGAAGCTTCGAAACAATAATTTGATGTCAATCGCGCGAAGCGTAATCACTCTTCAATATAATTATCGCTAATATAGTTCACGTGTGCGGTCAAGTATTGATTGATTATACAGCAGACGGACTATTTAATTTACTACTAAAATATAGTTTGTTTAAAAGCGATTATTTACATTCAGCAGAATAGAATATAGTGTCTTGTTCAAGAAATGCTAATTTAGTATTTATCCCATAAAATAAAAGTCCATCCGACAAAATTAATTTAACCACAAAAAAGATTTGTGTTTCGACTCATCTAGCCAGTTTTTAATTTAAATTAATATATCGCGAATCGCGACGTTTTTCGATCATGGATTTTGGTCCTTTCTAAAGAGAGTGGAATTAATTATAATGTAAAGAATTTGTTGCGAAAAATTTTACCTCAGCCAGGATTCGAACCTGGACCTCCCTACAAAATTAATTTAATTCTTTTATCAATTTTTTTTAAATTTTATTTTTATTATAAAATTGCATCATTGAATAAAATTCGGGAATAGTAATTGCCAATAATTGAAAAGAGACAACTAAATCAGAAACAACTATGTCAGATTAAAAACCTTTCTCTTTTGCGAATTTATTTAACCTATACCACTATCTCTCGATATTTCATTCTCTGGCAAAAATTAAAGCACTTCCTTTAATTAAATAATCCTAAAAAGAATAAAGAACAATGCAAATGTGGAAATCGAAATATCACAACTCAGATTAATTTAAATCACATTTAATTTCCCCTCTTCAATCATCCCCGTATTTTCCAGAAGGGTGTAACGCGTCGGTACAGTGCCTGCGATTAACACTATGACGCTTTGTGTTTCATCGGCGGGCACATCGCCATTATTAGCGTATTCGATCATAAGGGAGCAATTTTCGGAGTCGAAAGGCGCGGTCGGAGGAAATCGATCAGGCCATTTGACCGCCTGCGCCGGTGTCAAAACGCGGGACCGCCTGCAATTTCGCACCCCAAAGGAGCGCGATCGAACGAAGGGTTAAGGGTGAAAAAAGAAGTGGAGGGGGAAAAAGAGAAGAAAGGGCTTTCGTCGGTACGCGAAGAAAAAGGAACGCGAGAACATACGACTGAGAAGGGATCGAGAAAAGGGCGAGCAGCAGCTTCACGAATTTCAACTGAGGAGAGAGGCGACGAGGAACTTCCGCCATAAATCAAACAACCCTCCTGCGAATTTCGCGGGGATGGCCCTTTTCCCTTGGCTTTCGGAGGGAAGGACAGAGAGAGAGAGAGAGAGAGATTTCTCGCTTTTTCCCGGGCGCGCAAATCGGCGCGTTACGAGTTTGCGAGAGCAGATCGATAAAGGCTCACGCCAGACATTGCCCGAATTCCACAAATATCGCGTTTTCAGGCGCGTGACGTGAAGTTCGGAGTCAATTAAAACACCCCCGGAACACCCAGTATACATAACTCGACCGGCGTATCGAGCGGTGCAAGGACGAACGTTCGCCCACATAAGAGAATTTTATCTCGAATTCTTGCGCAATTAAAGTTTGCGCATATACGTCGCAGTATGTAAATATAGGTACGTCGCGTGATATAGAAGCAACATTATACATTATATACAAATATATTTCACGATTAAAACTATCTGTCATTATAAGATCCTAATCATCGGATCTTTTAAAGACAGCTCAAAACATCGTAGCTGAAGTCAATCATCGGACTGCGCGTAGAAAAGTCGATTGCGTGATGCGATTTGATGCGAGAACAGATCTTTATCCGCAAAACTATAACGAAAAATGAAATTTCGCGAGCACGCCCACGGCGGAAATGTCATAAATATGAAAATTTACGTTTCCCATGTACGAAGAAATATTCATCGCGCGCTCCGCACTGAAACGCAATTCAATCCGCACGGAGCAAATCGGAAACAGAGAAAATACGATAGAAAAAATACGGAAATACGTTCGTCGTACTATCTAGTCGTGAGGCCGTAAAGCTCGGCGATTTGGCGCGTATCTAGCTAGGCTACTAACGGCCATACAACGCAGGCCACGCAGACAAGCACACGTCCTGAGCGCGGGTATGCTCGGCCACGAGGATATCTTAATGCCGATCTGCCGAGTGTTTGCGGAGAATGAGGAAAATTAATGTAATAATATGGGGCAACGGTGCGAGACCGGCTCCCGGGTCGTTTATGTCCCCGTTGCACGTGATCCCGCGCCGAGAACCAGGCTGTTCAGCCGTGCCTTTATGACTTCGGGGGCCCTGACCATTTAAATTACCCAGGACCCCTGCTATATATTACTAATTTTCAGAAGATACATTATATTTGCTTTTATGAAAATATAAAGAGACACATACATATATATATTGGATTTATTTTAGCTCATGCCAAATCCTTCCATTAAAAAATAGCAGAAAAAAATGAAAAATTATTGCTACAGAAAAATGTAAGCTTAAATATTCTATTAAATATAAAACTATAATAAATGCGAGTTTCTTTTAAAACATTTAAGTTCACTACGGATCAAC
The DNA here is from genome assembly GCA_003063835.1 of Aphaenogaster floridana. NCBI lineage: Eukaryota > Metazoa > Arthropoda > Insecta > Hymenoptera > Formicidae > Aphaenogaster > Aphaenogaster floridana. The sequence continues at coordinate 552,472 of NJRP01000046.1, forward strand.
TTTTTGATGTTAAATAAACAAAAAAGAAATAAGTTTACAGTCACTTCGTATTTGGGATACACTTCAACCGTTGTTACATTCATATAAAATATAATTCTAAATGTCTCCTGATTGTACAAAGTCTTATTAAATGATAAGTTATTAATTAATAACTTATCATTTTCATGTAATTTTTTTAAATATAGAAATAGAAGAACTCACGCAACTTCTGAGAATTTGAGATGTTTATCTCCGATTTATCGACGCCTGCAATCGCCACCGACTGAACAATCATCTAACTCGCAGCTCTCGCATAATGGCGCCGTTAAGCCTCATTAAATTACTTCGTTAACCTTTGTCACACTGGGAAAACGCTCTCTTTATAAAGCGCGTCGAGCGATCTCGAGAATTAATCTCAAATTAAACGCAGCCTCGCCCTCCGTCTGCCCGAGAGGAGATACGAAGCTCGGACGTTGGCCGCCGCGCCGTCGAGAGAGAGAAAACTCACGTAATCCGTTTCCGTCGCAAAACTAATGTCGCGCAAGGGTAGTGCCACGCCGATATTATTAACTCCCTTGCGCGCAAGGGGGTGGACGAAACGATCCTCCCCACGCGCATAATTTTCTCGTCACACGTGCCGGCTTCAGAGATGTTGACTGAGCGCCGAGACGCACGGATTATTCCGGATTTGGCGTCAGATTACATTACGCGACTGATGTACGATTTAGTTGCTGTTCTGAGTTACGTTGCGGCATACAGTAAACAGTAGATCTGTAAAGCGTAACCTAAGATTAATTTAGATTACTCCGCGTTTGCCAGAGATTTATGTCGGAAACTGGGGATACGTGCTTCAGATATTACGTTGTATTATAACATTACGTAATAATCTTTTTAGTAGGATGAAAGTGTGTGAAATAATTCATCAGCATCAGCAGATGAATTTTAATGATTTGGAAAATAATTTCGAGAGCGCCGTGAAACTATTCTAATCTAAGAAGAAAACTATTATCTTCATATTTCCGTGAAAAGAATCAAATGCAACTTCGTCAAAGAACATTTTTCATAATTTTATGTGTAATACATAACACCAAACAGAGATATTCATTGGACTCATTGAAATGAACAGACATCGTAGATCAAAATAAAAACGATGGTTGCAGAAAAACGACAACGACGCCTATGTTGGAAAACATAAGGCGCGAGAGATAAAACGCTCACCGTAGCCAAAACAATCTTATTTTTACCCTCGACGGCCGCCGTTTAATTAAGCAAACCAGCCGAGACTTCTGCGACGGTCTGATACGCGAGGCGTTATCTCCAGAAGAGGAAATTAATTAACCGTCGTTTCTCGGTGCTCTAATCGGCATAACGCGAACTAATACGCACGTAGTGCCGTTCGATCAGTCACGAGATCGAATCCGCGAGGACGAATCCCCTCTACGAAAGACGCGACGCGAATCGGCGTTTTAATCGGTTAAACCAACCCGAGCTAAAATTTTCATCTCGCAGCTCTCGAAACTAAATTAACGGTCGATCGATATGTCTCGACGAGTCCGCTCATAATTTCAATTGGGAAATTCTCAGCCGCTAATGTAAATCTATCTCATCTGTGTTACAGTTGCAGTGTGTGGAGCCATCGATGATATCTTATGTTGTTTTATTCATCATACGTGGCAATTTTAAAAATCAATGAATAAATATTATTTATGTGGCAATATCTTTTCTCAATTATACTTTAAATTATACGTACAACGAAAAAACGATAAGGTTGCCACAACCACAATAATAGTAATATTTGGTACAGCCACGTTTTATGGTTGTCACATTCACATTGTTTTGTGTAGTGCATCTATATATGTTTGTCTCAACATTCACTATGTTTGCTGTACCAAATGCATATAGCTGCCTTCACATCAATGTGGTTGTCACAACCACAGGACGTGGCTGTACCAAATATTACTATTATTGTGGTTGTGGCAACCTTATCGTTTTTTCGGTGTACTTTGTAAGAGATGCAAAACTATCAGCTGAAGATAACACTGTCCGACACGGATTTTAGACCACAAATCAGACAAGGTGATTCTTATAGATTTCTTGTCGCTGAAAACGAATCCGCAAATGAAATTGCTCTATCACGTCACGTTTTTAAGAAAATTGAACTTAAAAGTGCCAAAAATGGCATTTCTGAGTACTCTTGAGCTAAAATGGCTAAAAAAATGTGACGTGATAGGGCAATGTCATTAGCGGATTCATTTTCAGCGACGAAAAATCTATAAGAATCACCTTGTCTAATTCGTGGTCTAAAAAAGAAAGTTTAAATTTGTCGGACAGTGACAGTAATTAACAACAATAATAGCAAACCTAAAGAATAAATCCAAAATAAAAACTACACGCTGTAAAATCATCAACAATGTCACAATTCACAAGATACCATTAAAAATATTTCAATATAACATTACTTCTTTAAAAAAATCGCTTAGAATTTTTTCATGTATTTCAAGAGGCAGAGCATGATAAATCCTTACAGCTCCCATTACTTCAAGAGATCAACTTTTGGCTGCACTTTCTCAACTCTGGCAACAGCGAAGGATCGATCATTAAGCATTAACTGATCGGCGTTAATCAACGTCGGGATGCAACCGAGCCTTAGGATCTCCCGTGAAACTTAAAGTGACGCAGAGTAATACTCGGCGGGACGAAGGCAAACGTGTTGACTGTACGTCCGGACGTGCGCGCATAATTCTCGAGCGTGTTACGCGAGCGGCTGTAACAGCGCGTGTCCGCGCTCGCGGCGCGGCGAAATCACGCGCAATTAGGCGCGAGCTATTGCGGGAGCGACGCGGGGACGCGATGTGCGCTATTTAACAATTCCGTATACGAGCGCGCCGTCGCATTAATCAACGTCAGATACGGCGACCGATTACGCCCCCGATATGAATCGCGAATATCCTCGTTGTTGCAAGCGCTGCTTATGTTATCCACGGATTTCCGGTAGATCCGATCCCCAGATCCCCGAAACAGCCGACCATCTTTTTGCGCACGAACGCGGATATCCTCGTCGGTATTATGTCGCACGCGACATTGATATTACAATTAAAGTATCGCGTATTTTTGTAAAGTAAAGAATTCACAAACTTGCAAATATATCTCATGCATTGTGATGTTCATTTATATCGCGCGACGCAGGCTCGTTTTTGGAGATATGTAATCCTGTATGGCTATTATTTGCAAACTAGTTAATTTTTTTATGAAATGTTACTTCCGTTAATATCACATCTCTTTATCTTTTGACAATTCTAAAACTTCGCACATATTTGACAGAAATTACGATCCCGCATTAAAAATTCACACATGATAAATGTCGCTCCATATGACGTAAAAGCAGTAAAAACAGTTTATTTCAGGAAAAATAATTCTGAAATTCTGTATAGGGATTACTCTCAAACGAGTGCGTTTTTTTACAAGATAGTGCGTAATATCATATCTCTGTATATTATTTTCATCCTACTCTTTCCAACGACTCTGAAATACCTTGCACACGTTTAATTGGAATTACATTTCCGCGTTAAAAATTCACATACGGCAAATGTGGCATCCATTTGCATCATTTAAAGCAGGATACACAGAATGTACACAGAAATGATATCTCTCAAACGGATTCGCATATTACTTCTTGAACTTCTCCAAAATTCGTTCCCTAATCCTCCTTGATTTCTCGCTTCTCGTCTTCACTCGAGAGATGGGGAGACTTCACGCTCGCCGTGAATTATTCTCGCTTACTCGGAATACCCGCCTAACCGATTACCGGAGCGCGAAATAGGAAGCGGTTAGGCTCGCCTAGCGGCCGGCGGATTATTAAATTTAATACGGCCAATTACTCGAGGAGAGCGGTGAGAGCTAATAGCCGTGGACGATGGCGTCGCGGTCCTTAAGGCCCACCGAAGAAAGCGGCTCGACGATACACAGACAGAGGAAGAGAGAGACGGAGAAAGAGAGAGAGGCACGGTCCCTAATGACGCCGTTAAATCAAACAGTCGTGCCATTATTAACTGCGGACAGATCTAACGGCGGACGAGCGCGAGAAATACCACCTCGAGTGGTGGCCGAGAATAAGCACTCTCGCAGAACGCGGCGGTTAGGCAGTTGCGAAATTGTTCGGCTGCCACGAAGAAAGCGCTCGCCTTTGCTCGGAAGATTGTGCGGTATACGTGAAATTTCGTGAAGGCATTCGTAATTGCTACGGACACAGAAGGGGAGGGGAGATGCAACGTACTACGAACATAGTATAGATACAAGAAGCAGGCGACTAAGTATGGTTTCCAGTAAGGTAAGTAAGATGAGAGTAATATGAACAACTTATTTTTTTTTTGTTTTTAATGCCTTTTCGGTCCGAAACGATTATTTTCGCAATTCCGTGAGCAATTAATTCGAAACCATTTCAAGAGCAATTAACTCAAAAGAAATATTTCCATATTTAAATGCATTCAAGATGATTGTCAATTTCTTAATTTTGATCATTTAATTCTTATTTGATTATATAACATTTCGTGTCGGAGTGTCCATAATCATTAAATATTTTTGATATCTGTTTGCAGTATATATTAGAGTAATTAACTGTAATATATTTTTTTCCTTTCTATTTTTACAATTCTCTATACGTAAATACTAGCATGGCAATAAATACTAATAATGACAGGTAAGTACTCCCAGCTTTAATATTAATTTCCTATTAATATGCAGAAGCATCAAATTCAGGATTAAAGCAATAAATTAGCAATTTATTATAATTTACATTTAATTAAATCCAAACTTGATTTCTAATGGTGGGGACAGAAATTTAACAAAATTTCGATAGCATTCTGTATTGGGATTTTAACGCGTGTTCACCTCCTTTGGCTGAAAAATTCCGGACAAGTCGTTCCCGGACAACCTCAGTCATCCCCAATGGCGCCAAGAGCGCCGCTGACATTTCGATCACGTGACATTTCGTCGGAGCGTTGACAAATTTTTAGGGTGTACATAGTCGAGGAGAGAATACGCAACGGGGCAATACAAAAAACCTACAATACAAAAACCCTGTTGCAATATGCAACAAGAAAAAAAAGTTAATTTCAAATAGACCGAAAAATGAGAAATTATAAGCACGATAAATTTTGATTAAACGCGCGCGCGTATAAAATTGACTGGCGAGAATATCTCGAAAAATTTTCATTAAAAATTCCACAACTATGACATATGTCTCAATCTGTAATTTTTTTTAATTGTAACATATAATATATGTATATTCCTTTTTTCAAAATTTCTTTTACTATCGTTTTTTAAACGGTGATTTGAAATTCTCGGTTTAAACCTCAGTGAATTGCTATAAAAATATCCGATTGAAAACATTCGAGGGATGTTTGAGAATTGCTGCTTTAGAAGTAGTTTTCGTTTTCACAACGTACTCTTTACCTCGTGAACGAGTCCGAGAGGGCTTCCTAGTATGTTACGCAAGTGGAATAAAGAAAGGGAGAGCCCGTTTGGACCTGCTTTCAAAGTAAACACATTAAGGATCGCCTTTTTCGCGCGCACACAGGGGTGCGTCTCAAAAGTCGCGCATTTTCTCTCAAAGCGAGCCCAACTGAGAAGAACGGTGATTACTTTCATTTGAAAGCAAAAACGATTCCGAAGTTAGAGCCACATTCATAGTTCCGTCACTTCCTTGAGTAAGGATTCCTTATTTCGGGATGCGTGTATAAGCGAGGGTAAGATACCCTTATTCTTCAAGAAACGATTATAAATACGACAAGTCTCGCTTTACGTCGAAAGCAAACACTCACCGCGATTACCTGAAATTTGGAAACAGTAGGAAGAATTTAAGCAAGACTGAGATTAAACGGAGCATCAGCGAGCTAAATCTTGACGGATCAAGACAGACCTGTCGGCGTTTCTCGCACGGCAAGAGACGTATGCGTTATATTGTCGCGCGCACACGTTGCACACATAGTGTCGGTATGCCGGGAATGCGACTAACGACCCAAGCTGGTGCACTCGCTGGTCAAGTAATTACCTGTATTACGCCTCGTGAAATAACTGCTCGTTACTGACCCGAGAATTGCTAATAACTCGCGTCGATTAGATCCCGAATGGGAGTGGCGTAGAACATTAAGTTATGTTATCCCTACATACTTAATAAAAACGCCATTTTCAATAATTGAGCGTCCTGAGTCTGTCTTGGTGGATACTTAAATCATACTTAATTAGCAAACTTACTAACCAAAGATAATGTTCATTGATCTTCTTCAGAAACTTTTCTCTTCATTTTTTCAACTTCTAACTTAAGAATAACTTTTAGGATAAATATTTTTAGAAAAATATCGCTAAAAATTACTAGTAATTAAAAAATAATACTAATTAAAACATTACTATTATGATTTTGTTTCCTTATTTCTATATTTTAATTTGAAAAATTAATATTTTCAATTTTTCAAGTTCTCCCATATACATTTAATGTTGATTTAATTCTTCAACGTTAACAGTGATTTTCTCGACTTCCTAAAGAAGTAAATTTATCTGCAATGTCATTAATCCTTCAATTTAATAATATACTATTAATAGTAATGCAATACTATTAACAATTACTAATACCGCAATATTGCGCAGTATATACAAATATCTACTTGAATATTCATCGCGAATTTCCCCTTTCGCCGGGAAATTTCATCTCGCAATTCGCGCTCCCATTATCGTGAATTCGCAAGCAGATTCATTGGCTCGGCACGCAGCCGGCGGTTTCTGGTCAGATTCCAGAACTGTTTATGCGTCTTTACGATTAAATACGTAAACTCCGCGTAAACCGATGCCAAAAGAGCGCGGTTACCACGCACGGGCTCGTTCGCATTGGTACACTTTTGCATTAGTAGGTATATTTACCGCACGAGCATACTCTCTCGAGAGCCGGCCTCGCTCGCGAACACGATGGAATTACGTAACACCCTTTATTTACGCATCCGCATTTTGTAACTAAATAATTTCGCGCGTGCCATTGCTCGATGCGCCGACGACCGTAAAGAGACTTAAATCTTAATCTGCAAGATAATGCAGAGGTAAACGAAAGAGAAAAGAGTAGCCTTTACTTCCAACAACGAATAATTTAACCGACAATTGAGACTATGTGAAATATTGAGAGCGCGCACGTCAGCAAAAGTAATATTAAATTTTATTTTTGCATATTTGTCAATTATTAAGTCCAATTTCGCAAGCATTATTTATTGTGAATATTTGTCAATTACTTGCATTATTGTCAATTACTTGCATTGATTTCAAATGTTTGTTTAATTATTAAAATATAATTTATATTAATAAAATAAATATATAATTTAAATTATTTATTGTTGAAAAGCAATCGGTTATCGTTTTGTACATTTATATACAATTTCCGAATAAATACAATATAATTTTTAATAGTGGTATATATATTTTAAAGTTACAAAGTATTTTTAACTTTGCGGTATCTACTGATAGAAAACGTATTTTTTGTAACCTACATAACAAAAACACTTGTTATTTTAAGACTAAAAGTGGTTGAAGCAAACTGACGAATTCCGGTCACTACAATCGATTGTTGCGAATGTCTATTATTAGAAAAAATACGCAGAGGATTGTTATGCGAGCTTCAAGCGCTTAACGTCGTTTATGCGATAAACTTATTTTCACTGTACATTTAGGTCTTCATGCTGGGAAACAAAATTAAATAAAACTGTAAAGGATTGCGCTTTTCGTCGTTACTAAAAGAAAAAAAGAAAAATCTATAAAGCCTACAAATGTATATAATATAAAACTTTGTTATTTATAAAAAATATATAAAAAAATTGTGATATAAAAATCTTGGACATTTTGAATTATGTTGTTTAATATGCGTTATATTCTGAATGTGAGTAAAAAAGAACGAATATTTGTCACCGTTTCCGCATGAATTCACCGTAATTGCACTCGAAAACAACGTGATTCGATTCAACGATATTCACGTGGGATTCCAAACTACGCAAAACGCACACTTACGTAATTCATCGACAGTTATATAATCGTAATCACGCGCGAAAGCAGTCGCTAACGCCGAGTAAAATTCTAGGATGATATTTTCCCAGAGAGGAGAAACTCAAATTTCATTTCATACTCCTTTTCACCAGATCTAGAGTTCAATCGAGAGAGAGAGAAAGAGAGAGAAAGATATGAATGGAAACGGTATTCGCACGCTTCATTCTATTATAATTTATTCTACTATAATTTAAGTAGAAGATTTTGAGTCTGAACATGACGCTCATACCGGCGCGGCGTGGCCGAAAGTCGCGTAGGGAGACGTAGCGACGAGCCATCTTACCTCGTAAATATCGATCCCGCGACGGCCTCTCGCGGGGGTGGCGGCGGATGGCGGCACGAGTCGGCAGGGGTTGCAGGACGGGCGAGCGAGGCAGGCACAGGTACGACGCGAGCGGCGAGCGCGGCCCGCGGCGCAGTAGTAGAGGGCTTGCACTCGTCGGGCCTCGCGGCCGAAGGAGAGAAAGAGAGAGGGACCACAGACACAGACGCGGGGAAGGAGAGAATCCGCGCGAGGAGAGCACGGAGAGCACGGACGACGAGAATCTCTTCACGTAAAGAAACGTGTTCTTTTCTCTCGTGATCACACTGCGTATTTTTTTTATTTGCCTAGATACACGCGCGCGCACACTCACTGATCTTATCACCCACGCGGTGTTCCGCGAATCTTATCTTCACCGGCTACAATCAATCACTGCGCGATCACTTTAACGACAGTACGAACTTCAGACAGAAGCGGGTTTGATGGATGACTGTTTAGCACCGTGTGATTTTCGACACGAGTTCGCGACGTTCAGATTTGATTGAATATTCTTAAAGACTCGTGAAACTATAGTTTTACGCGACACGCTACCATAACTGACATACGAAGATGCCCTTTAGATGTCTCGTGAGAGGACTTGAGCTCTAGGTCATCCGATGCCGCGGCACCGTGTATCAAATGTTTGCGCAATTGCACACCACACGTACCGTCTCGCACCGAGGGCTCTGCAAAGCCGTCGCGCCGGGGGAGCGCGCGGGAAATTTTCGGGGACGCGCACCGGCCGTGCCACGTGGTCCAGGGAGCACGCGATTCGCTCGCTTCACTTTCAATCTCTCCGCGTGTGACGTGCACACACTCGCGCACGTGCGATTCGCGCGATCGAAACACGGTGCGAAACGCTCCCTCCGCTCCGCCGGAATGGAGAACGAGTGCACGGTCGCCGGGCGAAAAATCGCTGGCTGGACCGAAGGGGTGAGGGGCGGACGGGCGGGCGAGCGGGCGGGAAACGTAAGGTCTGACGTAAGGTCTGACGCTGATCCGAACGGAGGGAGCGACACGACACACGTGAAGGGCCGCGCAAGACTGAACGGGGTCGGGGTAGTCGGAGCATCGGAGGCTGACGCGTGCGCGCGCGACCGGTTCCCCTTCCTCTTGCCACTCCTACGCGGGCGACAGCCACCACCAGCGTCATCGCCGCCACCACCGTTACCACCACCCAGCTGTCCCTCCGATCCGACGAGGAAAGCAACCTCGGGAACAAGCCGCGATATCCTTCGGAGCGCGTTAACTCCGTTTTCTATGATTTCCACTTCCGCGTCGGCTTAGGCCTGGATTTCGTTACGCGCATTTCGTTCCACCTTTTCTTTCGCGCGATCTCGTTACGCGAGACGCTTTCTGGATAATTGCTTGCTCTATACGCATGTAACAAGTGGAACTGTAATAATTATTGTATTAAGTATTGAAATTATTGTAACATAATTTGCGCGTTTTCGTTTCTCTGTCGCAATAATTTTACACGTTAAAAATCAAAACGTAGAACATCAGAAAAATAATCGCTTGGTCAGCAAAAAATACCGATTTCAACTACCCGATTTAGCAATATTTTCCTTTTTATCGTAAATTTTTCCCAGCGGAATGAGACGTGCAAATACACTGTCCCCATCCAATGTGTATCTTTCCTCAATTAATCTTCCGTTCTGCCAAAAAGGTATAAAATGAATATCATAAATTTCGCGTTTTTCATTTGAAAAAGTTTGCATTTCCGTTACATTTACATCTCGAGTTATTTGCGAAGTTTCTTTTTCCATCCTTTCCGTCTGTTTTTTTTTTAGTCCCGGCAAACTCGGTACATGTTATCCTAAGCGCGATAAGGAATCGATAACGAATGAATGCTCGATGCTCCCGTTGTTCGTCGTCAGCCTCGTTATTTCTCGTCGACGGCGGTGCGACAATGGGAAATGACAACAGAATACGTCTGCTAAAAATAAACGTGCGTCGCGTTATCAGGCACCGCGCAGCGTCCGATTCACGGCGATTGCATTCCTACCGAATTACAGGTTGATAAAAATATCGCGAAAACGTGCGTCGCGTCGCGTCACGCACACACGTCGGCGCTTTTATTTATTTATCTCGTCGACGAACGCATGCACACGCACGCGTGCCCGCGCGTACGCATTCGCTGCATGCATATATCGGCTGATCTCGTAAATATTTTATGCAAATATTTGCCTATGCCTCAGTGAAGAATAAAAATCGACTTCCGAACCTTTCAACACCACCTTATCGAGTTTGCCGGAAAACTCTGCGGGAAAATAGCGCACATGGTTTCCCTCGCATCGCGGCGGAACACATGTTTCACGTAGTACTAAAGGAGTGCCAGACCACTTATGAAATAGACCACTCTTTGAATTTGAAAACAATTCTTAGATAATTCCGATTATCATATAATATCAGAAATTAATCAATTTTGGAAATTATGATGATAATGCTTCGTTGAATTTAATTGCTAAATTTTTTACATTTTTGAACTGTATCAAAAGTAATTCTCACCTTGTCTCAATTTAATCTTTTAATTAAAAAACCTAAAATATATTTATAAAATATGATACAAGAGATCTCAGATAATCTAAGATAATCTACAAGATTCCCTCTGATCTTTTGCATTGTGCAGATAATCGCCTCTACACAATACAAGGAAAAAAGAAGAAAATGTACTTTAAAAAAAATATATTATACTTAGGAATAACTTAAGAAGAAAATGTAACGCAAACTTTTTCAAATAAAAAGGAAAAATGTATATAAAATTTGTTTTGCACTCTTTTAGCATAATAAGAGATAAAATTTAATTACAAAATTATAGCATAGCATATAATCGCCTTGTGTCTCAAAATCTAACCTTTTAAATAAAATACTTAAATACGAAAGATCAAATAACCTAAGTGCAAAATTTAGAGTTTCTTATCTGTATTGTGTATGTATGATGTAGATATATATTTTATATCTGAGAATAAATTATATTATATAGAGTTAGAAGAGTTTGTGTTAAAATTTTACGTATTGTCTGATCTTCTGCAATATGCAGACAATTGCCTCTATACGATACAAGGGGAAGCGAAAGAATGGAGGAGAAAGGAAAAGAAAGGAAAATACCTTTTCTGGAATCTCCTAATAGACTTGCAAAGTATCGGTCATAAACCGCACCCTTCGGAAACCATTCTTGGAGAAAGTGTAAGCCTATGTTTGGCACAATAAAATGATAAAATAAAACATAACGAACTATAAAAGCAAGAACTTCCCGACGTTTCTGAGCCCTCGAAAGAAAGATCGTCACATCTACATTGGTTATTCCACTTTTAATGCATTAAAGATAAAAAATTTTAAACATTTATTATTTTTTTATCTACATATAAATAAATATAAGTAAATAAAAGATTCTAATGTATGTACATATGTGATCTAAACTTTGATTAAAAAGTTTCAGACCCTAATCGATTCCAATTTCCCTCTAAAATCCGTGATCGAAATATTCCGGCGCTGTTGAGACACCGTCTATACGCGATGCAGCGCAGGTGTCTCTCATATTGCAAAGTTCTCGCACGATCACTAGATACGACATACGCGAGACTTGCCTATTCCGGAAAAGGAATACACAAGACCCCTCTCCGATTGCGACGAGATAAAAATAACGATTTGAATATACGTTTCCCTTTCTCTCGTTTTTTTCTCGTCGAATCGTTTTCTTCATCGGTGTGTTTAGCATTTGAAAGTTTAGCGTTCGATTTTTCCGCCGTTTTCTCGCACGTGTAAATAAAACATCTACGATACACCGCATTACCGAGCCATGTGCGATTTTGCATAATCTGGTATTTCTTTAGATAATTTTTTAGTATTTCTTGTTTCTTTTTCAATAAAGGCGCAATTGCTCTATTACATTTAATGATTATGAAGAAATTAATCTACTATTAGAAGAGAATCTCGTAAAAAATAATTAAGATTTCAGATATAATATGTATATATAGAAGATGTAATAGAATCGTGATATAACCGTACGTTTTTAAATTTCTTCTTCGTAAATCTCTCCGCTTTGTGTTTTAGACAGAAAAATTATAAGTATGTTGAAAGTAAAGAACAATTATTGGAATGTCAACGATCCTGTTCCTCACAGACCGTGAGCTGCCACAAGACCCCGACTTACACACGCGCAAATTGGAGCATGTTCTACATCCGCGCAATCGATTGCCGCAACTCGTTGCACGTGCGATTTACACTTTACGTCGAGCATGCCTGGCGGCAATCCCTCGCGGCTTGCAAATGCGGCTGCGAGAATAGCTCTTCGTTTAGACGAAATGCCGTTTCGAGAGTAACACAAGTCAAAATTGAACTTTGAACTCATTCGAGGACATTCACGATACTAACATTCCATCAGTTACTCCCTGAATTTATATGTAATCTGAAAAACACATAATCTCATGCCAGCTTAAAAAAATTATGAATAATTTGTACTAAATTAAATATCTTAAGTATTTAAAAGATAAAATATAATCTAATTCAAACTTAAATACTCTCCGCTGTGCTTAAATTTCGTGGAAAAGAGGAGAAAAGGCATCGATCGCATTATAATTTTAGACGATGAACTTAAATTTGCTCGCTGTATCTATCGATCGACAACTATCGCTTGTTAATAATTTCCACGCGACCGTATTTTCAGAAGCAAATCTTCAACGAAGCGGCAAATGAAGAACCAGGATCGACGAGGACGAGCTCGTAAGACGACCGGCTCAGCCAAGAGGAAGAAGTATCGAACCAGAAAATCGACCCGACCGGCTACAACGATGATATATCCTTGTAATCGGCTTACGAGATCTGTTGCGATGCAAACACACGTGTACATACATAGGTACGTGCTTTCGTAAACGCACGTGAAACAAAGTTGAATTTAACGACAATCCAGCTATTTACTGACTACGCCATAATTAGATTGTCTGCAGTTGCAAATATACAGAATTACTGAAGATTATGTACTATGAAGCTACTATTATACAGTACAATAATAAAAGTATAAAAAAGATAGATATAGAATTAATTATCTAACATTATGTTTTTCTTCAGTGAGAACCTTCAGCTGACCAGAAATATCTTTGTATTAAATTATGTAATTTTATTCTTATCTTTAATTGAAGTTTATATTGATATAATTATCTTGTGAAATAGAATTATCTAGGCATTTTAAATATTAATTAGCAGTATTTAAAGTGCACAATCATTTGGATAATGTAATTAAGTAATATTAGAAGACATGTCAATCGAATTTTAACATGCATTCCGACGATTTTTGCTTGTCCAAATTCTAGAAAGTCAGTTCTCCAAGCATAAGTTTCACATATACGTACACACACACTTGCTCATGAGAAACATATGCCGGATTACTAAGCCGCCGGTATGTTAATCTCGCTGCTCTTAATCTCGGTGAGATGCGAGATCACCGGGCGGTGTGGATTAATTAAAGTTAATTAAGCGCAGCAGACGCGATGCGTTTTACAAGGATCATCTTAGGAAGGCCCACCATTGTCCTCTTTGAGTTCGCCGACGATGACTCGCGCTTTTCCAACACGTAAACGTCGATTTGCCACAGCAGACAAAAGAGAGAGAGAGAGACGAAGGAAGGGAAGAGGAAGGAGAGGAGGATGGGATTTAATCCTCTAGATGTTTGTCCCATCCTTCTTCCCTGTAGCTAAACCGTGCTTGAAGACGAAGCTTCTCCGCAACGGCATCCTGAAAGTATCCTCGACGAATCAGAAACGCAATTTCGGTTATCATCCTTCACGGAAATTCCTTCGCGTGCGCGAACGGATACGATCTTTATGAAATTTCCTCGATGGAGAAGCGATGATGCTTATACAGAATTACGGCGGAGGGTTTACTGAGGAAGCATAAAAGTAAATATAACGATCAAGACCTGTTCACTTGGATATACTGAAATTCGAATGAAAAAAAATACTTTGCTTTTCTCATGATTGCTTACTAGAAATTTAATAAATTCGAGTTTTATCAAGTTCTCGTCAATATCCTTCATATTAATACTTTAATTTTCGTGAATTTCTTAGAATGCGACAACAGTATTTAATTAAATTTAATAGAATAGATTCCCTTTCCAGTTATGTCTAATTTATATCATAAATACAGTCGATTTATTAATTGCTTAAAAGTTCCGGTTATCAATCTCGATGCTTAGTCACTAAATTGGTAGTAATAAGAAAAATTAAAATCCTTCAGAGGAATCAAAAATTGTTATTAAGCAAAGATTATTAAGCAAAATTCTCAACGATTGTCAAAGTGCAAAGACGATACATTTTTGCGGAAAATCGCGAAAATATAGAGCGTATGTACAAACATAAAATGTCGGATCGGCGATTTACGACAGTCGATTGTATCGTTGGCACTTTCTACAGGTTACATATCGACCTGTATTTGTATTTTTCTCCACATCTATACCTATATGTGTGTACACTTCTTGGACGTATCGCGGATACGACTTTATGGGGTTCGTTTATGGCACCATAGCGAATCTGGAGACGTAAAGCGTCGTCACTGTCCTCGCCTGGGCACATAATTCTTCCAGACTTCAAATAAACACGAATTGCGACAAGTTTCGCTTAAGTGTTCGCTCGCTTTTCGCTATCTGTTACTTTTTCCTATTCACATTTCCGAGAAATCTTTTATAGTCAGATGTTTCAATGTCCCATTATTGCATATATTATTCGCCTTGTATAACGGAATTTCATATATAATAATTAATAAAATACTATTAATATTTCAAGCAATAAAGAAATTAGAATCTTGTCTGTGTCTTGAATCTCCGAAACAAATCGTAAAATTTTAAGTACAATTCAATGAATGATTTGCGCGACTCGATATATCACTATTTCTAATTTACACCGTAATATTAGCCCGATTAACCGAAAAATGTCCGATCTATTTACTCGATGAAAGCTTCTTCACGACTCCACGTGTGTCAACCTGGTGACATCCACGACACAAAGTGGCGGGAGTTTCAGCGCGAAGAATGGAAGCGGGTCGTCGAGAGAGAAAGAGAGAGAGAGAGAGAGAGAGAGAAGCGCAGACATCCCATCGGACGGCCACCTTCCAGTTCCTAAAATAACCCCTTTGAGCCGCGCTTCCACCCTTTCTAACAGCCAGCCGAAGTAGCTATACCGCGTTGCCGGGAACGGTAATGGTGATAGTAGTGGTGGGGTGACCCCGTGCACAATTACACGTAATTGAGTTAGGCATTATGAATGCCCTCGAACGAGATCGTATCAGTAGAACAGAGCAATCGGCAGATAAACTTCCGAAAAGTTGTCACCTCTGATTACTTTGAATATTTCGCGAAAAGAGGATAAAATCTCATGGACGAATGAACGATCTTAGAATTAAAATCCTTCTTTTGTCACAACAGTTTAACTCTTTAGGATTAATAATACCGTAAAAATTTGCAGTTGCTATTTATGGAAAAATTTATAACGTAGATAAAACAAAGTATTATCTTCGCTCTGCGTTGCTCTACAAAGTAAATAGAAATTTATGCGAGTGTATGCAAGGTTCTCGATTTTGGCACCTTCTTTCTGTATATCGAGTCTTCAGACATATCTGCAGGATCGTCGCGTAAAATGCGGCCAACACGCCAAATATCCGTAATCATCCCACGCTCGCATCGAAATGTTCCCGCGGCATGTTTCCTCGCGTATCCACGGTCATCGTCCGTATCTAACCATGAAACAGGCCACTCGCTCGCTGAGAATCCCAGCTGCGCGAGGAACCAATTACGCGTTGTATGGCCGGGACTTGTAGTCCCTGCCGTAGAATTTACGGGATTAATGCCGATTGGAAACTCCGCCGCTCGATATACATCACTTGCCAAGTACTAGTATTTTGTACGCTTCGCCAATAATGCTTCGTGAATTTTTAATATTCTCGATTTGAAAACGGTACCAGCACCATATAAATAAATTTCAATCGGTATTGCCTTACACTTATATCTATGTGCTGGCAAAAAACTTATATTAGCTTTTATCTTAATTCATCAACTAATTAATTAACTAATCCTGAATTTACTTTATTTATTCAAAGTGGTTTTTTCTCTCTCTATTTAATTAATAAATTTCCATTATTTAAGTTTTTATGTATAAAAATATAATGAACAAAACGTTACGCGAAAAGTTCCAAACTTCGTAGAAAAAAAAAATTATTATACATATAACTAAATTATACATATAACAATATTTATACATACAACTAAAAATAGTTTAAATATAATTCACATATAGAAATATTAATATACAAAAAAGTTTATAAATTCATGGTATAAAATAAACAATTCTCTATTGCAGAATATATTTATCTCCATGCTCGTCACCGTAAAGACTTTTTGAAAGCGCTAGCGATCACTGCTGGCGTTCCGCGCTATTAACGGATTACGTCTAATAATGGCACGGAGGTTCCGAGTCATTAGACGGGTGAATTAACGAGACACGCGTACGGGTAGGCCCACGAGGAACGCCCACGAGTCGTTCTCACGATCCACGTTGGACCACGCGAGATTTCCTACTTTAACGAAAGGAAACGCTCCTCTGCTCCACCCACCTTGTTATTCCATGCTCGTTCGTGTGTCCCACGATACTACGGGTAAATACAGGACGAACGGAAATACGGCGAGATTAGAATCCACGATATGATTCATAAAATCAATATCCCCCGTCAAAAAGGAGGCAACAACTTTACAGGGATGCTCCGAGAAGCTAAATTCGCGATGCTTTTCTGATCTTAAAAAAAATTTTGGAATTTTACGAAGATAAGATTCACACATGCTAATAATAATAAGAAGTATCAAAAGTAATTGATATTATAATACTTTTCACCATTCACCGGAATAAGAAGAATAATGTAAGAAGAAACAAGAATTGTTACATATACTCTGTGATAAATAATTTGGAATTCATATTCCCGATATAATTTTCATCGTTATTATTTTCAGTTCTTCGTCAGTTCTGGGCTCTGCATCCCATAAAATGTTAAAATTGTGCAGATAATAATCTCTTCTTTTTCTTTTACCTTTTACCATTTGCTATTTTCCTCCACACGTCCGAATGTCAAATCATAAAGTCACGAGGACCAAGAATATCTTCATCGATTGCCTATCGCGTGCGACATCCGCTTTAATTCTTCAAACGTAGCGCCGGCGACACTTCGCGCTTCGCTGAGCGTGCGTCAAGGATGTATGACGTCAAATCGCGTATATATTATATATTTTTTTTTTCTCTCTCTTTCTCTCTTTCTACATAAATATATGTTCAGCGTGAATCCGAAGAGAAGAAGAGAGAATCTGACCGGCGAGAAATGCCGTGGGTGGAACAGTGACACAGCTCGCACAAGTGACGAAGTGAGCATATGAACGAGATTACGAGGACAATAGACTTCGAGTAGCAGGTCTAGCTAAAATCGCTAGAGAAATCCTTCCTAAATGTACCACAGTTGTCTTTGTGGAAGTTCCTGTGCGGGATAAGCGACCATTTCGAGACCCTTCCGGTATCGTTAGGCCATGTAACCCCAGAGTTTTCACGATATGAAATCTTTCACGCGAAATCTATTTCTACAGCACGGCAAATATTATTTGTGGAAACATTGGTCTCTCTTTTCTCTCTCTTAGCCACATTGCATCAAATGACAGTCGAACCCGTATTTACATTCGTTACATGAATATCAGTTAAGATACTTATAGAATAAAATTTCGTATTTTCGACACAGATTCAATAGACACATTTTGATTAGAGATCAACTGAGAATATACTTAGCTATTTGTGAGCAGCGTAAAGATTACTCCTATAAAATCTGACGCCATTAAAGTATTATACAAATATTGTTGAACGCTCCACAATATTATATCCGCTACTTATTGGCTCTCAAGCTACCAATAAATAAAGATAGGCTATGAAAGATTAGAATAAAACTGGCTCATTTATTATTAGAATAGATATAAATATAACAAATATCAAATTGAGACTCTGAAAATCTATTTATTAAATTATATCTCAAGATTGATTTATGTTTCTAATTCTTCAGTAAAAAAATCAAAGGGGCTCGGTAGCAACTGAGCCACAACAAACAACGTAGAACTACGTCATCTGTCACTATTTCTTAGCACTTTCTCTTTTAATTTGGTCATTATTTTTTCTTAAACGATGGGCAAACGAAAATTTTGGGTGGACAAACGTGGACAAATCGTGGACAATCGTATCCCGCTTAGAAATTAACGAAAAATGTTCATGAAGGTGCTGATGTCAAATTTTTTTCTATTTTTAATTTGGACATAACTTTTTTTTAAAAGGTAAACAGACGAAAATTTTGGGTGGACAAATGTGGACAAATCGTGGACAAACAAATGCCATCTGAATTTTATAAAAATTTGCATTTCGGGGTGCTGATGTCAAATTTTTCCTAATTCTTTAATTTGGTCATAACTTTTTTTTTAATGATGGGCAAACGAAAATTTTTGGTGGACAAACGTGGACAAATCGTGGACAATCGTAACCCGCTTAGAAATTAATGAAAAATGTTGATGGGTGTGCTAATGTCAAATTTTTCCCAATTTTTTAATTTGGTCATAACTTTTTTTTGAAGGGTGAGCAAACGAAAATTTTAGGTGGACAAACGTAGACAAATCGTGGACAAACGAATGCCACCTGAATTTTATAAAAATTTGTATTTCGGGGTGCTGATGTCAAATTTTTTCCCAATTTGACATCAGCACTCC
>NJRP01000046.1:572036-606082 GCA_003063835.1 Aphaenogaster floridana
ATGGAGGGTTGAAACAAGTTTTATTATAAATGGGACTCTATAAGCTATCTAATGAGATATATTTATTACTCTACGATTATTAGTAGCGAAGATATAAGCGGTCAAAGTGTGACATGTTTTCGTTGCATCCGCGTGCTCGCGAAGTTACCTTCTATCCCGGAGAAAAACGTAGTAATACGTCAAAACAGCTATGAATACGAGCTTACATGACATAAAATTTAAACCCTTCTTTTTCATAATAAATTCATTCTTTTAGAAAATCTTTCCAGCGAGGTTGGATTAGGTCGTTGCTTAATAATGTAAAAGATTTGATCGATCATATTTTGTACTAAGAATAGAATTTATGTAAGGATTTCAACTTTGATATTTAATGTACATCGAAACCCCTTCTGGACCTAGTGTCTTTAGCGAATTGTCCTTTATCTGCCAAATTAGCAGATTAAACGCAAGTCAAGGTGGAAATTACACTTGACAGTTATGACGTTTATATTACCTTCTTGATCTTGCGGTTGGCGCGAATGAAACATTCACGACTCGCCATTGCAATCTGTGCCACGATACTAGAAATCAAAATACACGTTTCACGACAATCCTTTACAATCCATTACAATCATCGATATAGTTTACGCAAAGGATTGTATCGGACTGATAGCTTTCGAAAAGATTTACACTGATGATAAAACATTTAAAAATATAACAAATTAATGATAGTTTTGAAGTAATTTTTGTTATTGCTTTTTTCAGCAATAAATATCACGTAAATTGTTAGGAATATCACTGCGTTTGAATAAATGTAACTGCAATATTTAAATGAGAGAAAATTAGAGCTGATTGTTGAAAATTCATCATTTTACGGATTATTGTCGTCATCGATCATGCGATTATCGAATTAGCAACACGTCGCTATTAATTTAATTTTAATTTATTCATTTAATCCTCCATTGCTGTTAATAAATTTAATTAAATTACAACGTTTTAAACTAAATGATTATCAAACAATATCCTTTTACTAGCATTTCTCAGAAATAATCGCACAGCACTTATCGCTAAAAGCAAACGCGTTCGTCAGGGACATTCTATACATTTGTTACGACCGACAGGTAGTCTCACAGGTAATCCGATCAGCGGCGAACCGACAAGCTGCGGCAGGACAGACGCGAGGCGTCCCAAATTAGTGCGATCGGTTTTACCTGGTTCCCAATTAAATTATTCGTCACGGGAAACACTAGGGAAACATTAGGAAACGCAGGAAATTAGGCCATCCTAAATTACTATATACGCACGACCTGATGATGTGCTCCTACGTATGTATGTATCTATCAAAATACTTCCCAAATCGCGAATAGAGAGAGAGAGAGAGAGAAGGAAATAGCACAATCGTTTATGAATTATATCTCTTATCTCTTATATCTCTTAAATCAAATTTTCACGTTTTCATAATAATAATAATTCAATTCAATTTAATTTTAATTATCCCGTTCTCATTGTTATACATGAAAAAGAATCGTTTATTTCGTTAAATGGTGCTCACAGGATTAAAATAAAAACAGAAGGCAACTGACTCTCATTTATGAAAATTGTCTCGAACTGTAAAAGTCAGTTAACATACATACACACACGCACACGCACACACACGCACACACACACACACACACATCCTCGCCGTTATTCCAATCTCTCCAATTATCCCGAATATGAGAATTTTGTTATTAAGCTCGGTCAACTGCAATTCTCGCTCGTTTTTCGGCACAAAAAGCGAGCGTCGCGATTACGCGGGCCACCTGTCAGTTATTATGGCGATACTAACATTCAACTACGGCGGCGGTGGCAAGCTACTGTTTATTATTGTCTGGCATACCGTGGCTAACGATCCCTGTCGCGTCGACACGCGTTAACTGTGAGATGTGGTGGATACCACGGCGGATTCCTTACGCAGGATCCTCTCTCCCCCTGCCAGTCTGTCGGACTGCGCCTTGGTATTCTCCCCCTTGGTAGTCCTCGGGGGCCTACCAATTTGGCCAGTCTAGACTACGCTAAGCGAGTTTCTCGCTCGGCAGAGACGCGTACTTCCGAAACTCAACGGTAGACACCCGGTAAAAGCGATCCTGTCGTACATATCACGATTATGGATGATACTTGGCATGAAACCCTTCAGGCATGATAATATCTATCGAGGAGATAAATGCCGAAGGAACTTTATGAAAAGCGTGGCTTTCAAGAAGATAGTGTGAAAAATTTAATACATTACTATTATAAGATTTTACTATTATTGTTATTGTAATTTTGTAATATTATAAAAAATACAAATATAAGTATACATATAAACCACTAGCTAAGGTGATATTTTTCGCACAAAGTTCTTTATAGGGTTTTAAAGATGCTTCTCGCATTAGTATATGTATATTAAATTGATTATCAATTTAATTATATTTTCGGCTTTAGCTAGGGACTGCGTTTCAAGAACAAACAAAATTGTTGGCGCGTAGTTAAGGGGGTTGAAGAAATATATATAAATTCAAAAATTATTATATAGGCACTAAAATCCAGCCTTGACCAAATAGACTTATATGTATACTTATATTTGTGTTATTTATATCGGTCTGTATTTATGTATTATTATAAAAAATAATTTACGATGTTTTCCTGCAATTCAGAATAAAATAATCGAACATAAAATTTATTTATTAGAAAACTAAGAAATATAATTTTTCAAATGTACTTTTTTATGTAGCAAACTCAAGTCAAATGAAGTTAGTCGAGACGTAGAAAATTTATAAAAATAAAAAGTAACTTTTTAATAAATTTAAGATATATTAATTTTTATTGAAACTTTTTCCACACTACTTTCTCAAATGTCTTTGCAATATAACATATTTCTTTTCTTCGTATCTTCATATTATACTTGGTTCTTAATGTTAACATCAGCGCACTTGGGGAGAACTACTGCCAAATGAAAAATATCTATACTAGATATGGAAATGTCGTAAGTATCTTTACGCATCTTGGTTGGTTCAGAGCCCAGGCCAAATCAAACTAGAACCAGACCCGAGCGTCGGATCGAATCGTCGGATGTCGACAATAAGAAGCTTACCGAGTTACACGGAGCCTGAGCGAAGCCCGGGTCTCTCAGTCGAGCTCTCGATTTATGCCACGTTTACCAAGCGTGAAACTCTCGTCAGACATGTGTCCTCTTCCGATTTTCCCGAGAATCTAAATCAGCGTTTAAATCAGCGATCTACTAAGCCGGCACGTCTGGGTCATCTTCTCACGAAAAGAAAAAACTCGTAAAAACGCGAAAGAATCAAAGTGGCCGATTTTATGCGACTTATATATATATATAAAATTATAAATAATATAACGTATACCAAAATGCAATAAAAATTATATATATTTATATCATATTTTATATGATATAATTATAATATTTTATGTATATGTTATATGTATATAAAAGAACGTAACTGCACATTTCTTAGATTCTTGTATCATAATATTTTATCTTTGTAGATAATTATATCATATTTGATATAACAAAAAAAAATATTATAACACAACAATCTAAAAAATGTGCAGTTATGTTTCCAATCAAACGCATTATTTTTTCTTGAGTTGATATCTCTATCGAATGACAGCTCGTAAGACGTAACGTGCTTTACAACTCTCTATACATCAGTCTAATGTGCCAATTAAGTATATCCATCGCTCATGATTACGGAAACTACGCAGGTATGATTCGCCCCAGGCAATTTGTATCGAGCTTCGCTCGTAGATGCTCGCGTAATTGCGCAGACACTTCGAAACACACTGTCGTTATCGTGTTACGAATAACGGTCACTAGTCATCGTTATTACGGTCCCCCGTAGCCCTCAAGAGAGGGCCCTGTACTATCTCATGGAATCCTTCACATCCATTCCACCTCTGAGAGAAATCCGTCCGTGACAGAAAGAGTTTACCACGTAATTTTTATCGCTGCGATAATCGTGTTACGAGTAAATCGTGAAATATTGTCCGTACCGCAGTAAACTCCTTAACTTCGTCAAGAATATTTGTCCTAACATGCTGCACCAAATATAAAGTTAAAGAAACTAATCAAATTTTTCATTTATTAATTTCAGACTGTATCACACGCTAAAGTTACTAAAATTAAATTATGAAGTTCTTTTTCATGCAGCCTTTTCTAGCTTCTTAATGCAAAGGGCCGTAGTGCTTTGAGAGCTATACTCGACCTATTTGTTCTTGCGCCGTGAAAGTCCACGAATTTGCCTGATTGGTCGCTTGTTCTTGTCGCGTTTTCTCAACAAGGACCGTGAACCAGGACTAGCGAGACTTTATTATTAAGTTTCGCGTTCATCTTGCGGTGCACCGCCGCGACAATTAATTGCAAACGAGTGCACGCGAGAGGGTGTTGTCGGCCGAGCGGTTCTTCCGGGGTGCGCTCTGCGCCGACGAGGGGGTGTTTATTAATTAATGAAGCGCGCGCGATGTGCATGACTTGAATCGCAAACAACGTTGGAAAGACGAGCCTGTGTGCGCAGGGACCCGAACGTTGTCCTCACTTTATGAAAACTGATGATACGGAATACTGGTAGAGGAAGAAATAAGCAAAATAACGATCTAAAACTACGTACGATTAATTGTTGAAAAAAAAAAGATTATTGAAATTTGGGCATTTAAAAATTCCAAATTAAAGAATGTCGAGAATTTCGTGTGTTCATAATTCCTATGAATATTAATTTTTCTCAATATTAAATTTCTTTATAATTTGCAAATTAAAATTAAAATAACCTAATTGCAAAATAAAATAAAGAATAATAGCTTTAATTCTCTCGTTGCAACTTTAATCGCTATTGATCGAGAAAGAAATATATATATTGAGCAAACGGCATTTCTGTCGGTTCAATCTTTATACAATATAACTCAAAAGTACATTTCTTCCGAGTCAGATCCAAAGTAAGAAGAATGATCATTGTTGAAGTAGACGCGATTGAAAACTATGAAAGTTTTTTGCGAATTGAATTTCAAGAACATGAGTAACGGAATTTAACTTTAACCTTTCACATTTTCATTATTAGATTCTCAAAAGATGGATTTAATATCAAAATTTATAAAGTCACATATGCAGTTTCTTCAAGCAAGCTCTGAACGACCTCGTACATTTTCAATAAAAAAACAACGGCCATTCTTTTTCCTTCCCGAATGGTATTTCCATTGTTGGATACCGAACGCACATAGGATTCTCAATCCACAGACAAGAATTTGACGAATATGGCGCAGCAGAAGACGTTAACGATGCTCACCCGCGCGCACGCGAGCTTACGCGAGGACAAAAAGCCGGGCGGAACAAAAGCGGAAGAGAAGTGCGAGCGCGAGGTCGAACGGACATGGAGAGAAGGAAGAGCAGAAAAGAAAGAGGATTGCGCGGGAGGGGGAGAGAGGGTGAACGAACAACGGTGGAGGGTTGGGGCGGCTGAAGAGGACGAGGGTGAAGGGTAGGCAACAAGATCGATAAACCAAGATGGCGACGCGTATTGCCGCAGAGTACCGCAGCCCGGCTCTCGACCGCCGGATCATCCTCGGCGTGTGTAGCTTTTACATGCACGCACACACAAACGTCCATTAACGGGATGCACACCGGCAACAGCATCGAAATCGCAACAGAGCGCTTCCTCCCGCGGTAAACTCGTAAATATCGCTTGAACACGCGTACTCGAGTACCCGGTTCGATCACGCTTACGTCATCGTCTCGGATGTTTATACGTTCGTTACACAAAATCGTAAAACTCGCTCCTGAAAGCGAGAGACAATCGCGCGAATCGACCGCATGCGTCAGTGATCAAGACGTGTTCATGGTCAGACACACGAGTCTGTTCCTCGCGTTTCATTTCTACTTGATACTAATGTAAGCAGATATAACTGTTTTATTATAATTGTGGATTACTTTCTGCAATGTTTTTTTTTATAAAAATTTTTTAGATATTAAGATTTTATTTCTCTAATAGTCCTGAAAATATGCAGCTATGATTTCTTATTTTTAGCTTACTTTAATGAACTCTTCTATTTTATTTTTATCTTATTTCCAGTCATGGTTGTTGGGAATTTTTTCTACTCACTTCACAAGAATTTCACAGAAATTAGAAAAACAATTTCTGTTAATTGCGTAGACTGTTACTGCCAAAAATGTACATGTTAATAAATGCTGTATGTAAAAATATCAAAAAGTATTAAATCTTTTAAATCAAAATTGTTGTCGAACAAAATTTTAATAAATAGCTATTTTAATGTAATATATTTCAATTAAGTTGTCATTTTAATAAATTAATAAATTCTAATTTTAATAAATTAATATTCTCAACATGTATATGTTTTCATAAAAGCTGATAAGTATTAATATTTCATTGTAATAAACAAATGTTTTACTCTCCATATTATACATATTACGCATTAATTACATTATAAATTATATCACGTATTATTACATATTATGAATAAATAAATCTCAATTTTAATGAATCAACGTACTACGTATTTACATTTTAAGAAACAAAAATACTAAACAATTATCTTTTCACAGATGATAAGGTATGATTGCAACAATCGAAGCACACTCCATACTACTTTCCTCCACGTTAAGCTAAATGAATTGCAATTGTGCGATTGAGTCGAGACGAGACTCGGCGACGCCTCGGGCAAGGCGTACGCCGGATGCATTGCTCGCAGAAAATTGAAAGGCTGATGCGAGTCGCGAGTAGAGTGTGCGCGAGATTATTCCGCCCAGTACCCCCGGCCTCGCGTCCCTCGCCGCATCCACTCGACGAATGCACTCCATGAATACCTGCAGACACCTTCGATCCGCACGCTCGACTGCTTCCGCGCTCCTGAGAAAAATTCCCGTCGAGATAGCTCGCCGTATTAGCATCTCGCCACGAGACGCGACTCTGTGTTCCAGCACGAGGGGAGATTACGGAAATGATAGATAGCGGAATAAAGCGCGAAGTTGTTCAACTCTTTCATGGTTATATACTCCTACGAAGTGTGGAAAGTACATTGTCGTGTATTTTTGGTCAATTAAAAATACACTGTTCTGTTCAATTAGAGGAATTCATCAATCGAAATCTCTAATTGCTGTGCGCTGGGCCATGCAAATGCAATTCTATCTCATTTGTAACGGGAGCGGCGAGTCGATTCACAACCTTTTAATTTTAGAACGGCTACACCGCATCGTGAATGAAAACGGACGCGGGCGAGTGCAACACAATCCTCAATGGACAAGTGCCATCCGCAATGGATATTTTTCTCACCAGGCCTGTGTCCTAATCCTCTTGCGTTCACCATTCCCTCGTGAATCCCTCCCGACTACTTCACTGCCTCCACTTTCGCGTTCATCCATATTCACCCTCTTTACGTCGCGCATCACTAACAAGCTTCCGCAACCTCGGAAGTAGTGACGGCGAGGACGACGATGACGATCTCTCTCTCGCTATGGATTCGTATCATCTTCGATTTCGCCCAACTCGCAGTCAAAGCGAGACCCTCCTCTCGGGAACTCCCGAGAGAGAGCTAGCTGATTCATCGTCGTCGTCGTCGTTGCGCAAGCGGAGTCATTACGAGGCTCCGGGCGTGAGGCTCCGAGAGATGCGGCCCCGGAGGGTATTTATGGGCGATAGCTGTTCGAGAAGTGCCCGAGGTGTTTATAAAGTCCCATCAAACCTCCGGAGGAAACCGCCCGACCGCAGTGTCAATCATAGTCGAGGAGCTGTAAGAACGAACCCACACTTGGCACGTGTCCGTGCAACTTCCGCGGTGAGATAAGGGTTGAGCAGCATACGCAACACAGTGTTCTCAATACATAATGTCTCCCTGGAATATGAATTCCTTGGGGAATTCAATGTGTCAATTTTTCTTCGG
Source organism: Aphaenogaster floridana (assembly GCA_003063835.1). Lineage (NCBI taxonomy): Eukaryota > Metazoa > Arthropoda > Insecta > Hymenoptera > Formicidae > Aphaenogaster > Aphaenogaster floridana. Next base: position 579,942 of record NJRP01000046.1, read on the forward strand.
CGGAAATTTAATTAAATGTAAGTTTCATTCGCAATATTCAAATTTTCAAATAAATATAATTACATTTTAGAAAAGTGAGAACTTAAAATGGATAAATAATAATTAGAATAAGACCGCATATATGTATAAACAATTTAAATCGAGAGATAGGCCAATGACCGTCATAGCGGATCTTAGTGCTCCAATAATATTAATGTGTGACCGTTCTATAAACTGCGGTGAATAAATTAAAATGGATAAATAAAGTTTTTATTCTAAAGTGAAAACTTGAAAAAAATAAATGAAGTTTTTATTATAGTTCTTTAACTGTATCTTCCTTAGAAAAATTAAAATCTATTATTTTCTCGCAAAGCTTTAAGAAAAGCAAGATTCTTGCAATAGTTCGAATTTCTACACGTTAAAAATTCTGCTAATTGCACAATCAATTAAATATAAAATTCATAAATCATAAACTTTGTTTATGAGCTACCGGAATGTAGAAGTGATTTTTAGATCACTACTCGGCAAATCTCGATAGCCTCTACTGCTCCCCGAAAGTGCATCGTCCTGAGCAAGAAAGAACGGTCGGCTTTAACACCCACCTTATCGCGTGACTAACTATACCCGCGACATGCGATTCTGTGGTTATTTGCAAGGGGAAGCTGTCGACTTCCGAGCTTTGCTTTTGCTCGTGAAAAGAGAAGAGCTGAGTAACACGTGGACTTAACTCCCAACCACCGAATTTGTTGAACGTAGGGTAAGACAATAGAACAGTCCTTTTTATATTCTGCTGCAATTTATAGCGTATTCATTAGATTCCAACTAGATATTTCGTCTCTCCTCAAGACGGGTATGAGATATCAATAACACGACAGCATGAGCGAACGAAATGTTCGGCATAAAGAGGAGTAACATGTTGATGAAAACAGATCAAACATTGGATCGCAAAGCAGAGCAAAGGGCGAGCAAGCGAACGAACGAGCGAGATGAGTAGAGACGATGTAAACCGCGAGTAAACACGTTTCCTGACATCGCTCGTGCTGTTCGAAGTCTTCGAGGTGGACACATGCATAGTAAGCAGACCACGTGGTAGTGTAAAGAGAGACGACTTGATTTCAATAGTTTGCGCGCGCAGAGGATGGTTTTTATGAAACACAACCCTCAGTATGGACGCCTCCTTTCATACCTCGCATTTTTGCCTCCACCAAGTCTATTCATCAGCGCTTTTTTATTCACGTTCGCGGAATTAGCAGAGTTGCTGAGAGTTGGTTATTTAACTTAGTAAAGTATTAATATACAATCTCTTTTTATAATAGAAGAGAGTTTGTCATTTGCGGAGCGGTGTGGTAAACATAGATCATTATGCAAAATGTGTTATGTAAAATAGTATTCATCGCAAATACCTGACAAGAATGTCATTTAAAATGATCTATTTTTTAAAAACCCGAAAAAATAAATATGCAACTAAGGCTGCGTTCGGGGAGACGCTATTAGCGCTAACAGCGTCGTCCTGTCTTTGTCACCTATTGAAAGTTGAACAAGGACAGAGCATGCTCATAGCGCTAAAAGCGTGCTCGCCGAACGCAGCCTAAATATGTTATATTCGCTTTTCATAAAATAGTATAAAATATAATAAAATTTGTATAAAATTATTCAAACAAAACTAACATAAACCTTCGTTATAATAATGACGTTTTAAAAAAACCATACAGGCTGTCGCTTAATCTTTGTAAAAATTAGAAAGCAATGTTTTCTTAACAAAAATATCAAAATTGGTCATCACTTTTCATAATTTGAACAATACACAATTTTATTAAATTTTAATTTAAAATTCCATTAAATCCGCCTGAAATTAACTAAAGTGTACGATTTTATTATTTACTGGACACTTGAGGTTTAATTGCAAGATTCTTTCTTCACACTCAACTTTATAACTCGCAACACTATTGGCAACATCTTTTAGATTTAATATTCATCAGTGAAAGTGTAGATTTAAATTCGTAAGGCGTTCAATATACGAGATGCTACGAAAATGGTTTGAATGGATAAAATTGGTATGTCCGATCAATGGTGAAGTACGAGAACAGCCCGTGCGGGTGGCTGGAAGTACGACAGCAAGAGACCGTTCATCCGAGCGGAAGCGCGCGCCGGGTTCTTCGCGAGGTGGTGCCCCGGCGATACGAGCAACGTCAGTTGACAATATGCAGAGCGTAAGGAGGAGCGTGGGTCGACACGCGAAGGTCGCGATGCCCGAAAATCCATAACCATTCCTATTACGAGGTTGCGCTTGCGCGAGAACCGCTCTTGTCGGTCCTGAAGAAGCGCAGGCTAATAGCCCGTCCGTGTCGCGCCGCATTTTTGGACGATTAGAAAGCGTATCTACGCAATTTGCAAAAATGTAATGGATTTCGATAATTAATTGTGGTTTAAAGGTTTCGATAAGAGTTAATAAGTATACAATATATAGATACAATTTCGAAAAATTCTAACAATTAGTAAACTAAAAGTTTCTAAACAAAAATGTAGAATCAATAGAAATAATTGTGATATTGCGATATTATAGATATAATGAAAAAAATAACTTGATATCTATGCGAGTATGTTATAATTATTTTGATTGAGCCTGATAATCTTTCGATACTATCTACGGACTTCTTAATAATTAATTAGTAAAAAGCATTCGAAAAAGTTGTAATAGAATTTCTTATAGAGAGTGCAATATCGACGTGGAAAAATAAACGTCGCAGTCGCTGATTCGATCAACGCTATTGTGTTACCTAATTAGGAACGACCGCGTGTGACAAAGGCCAAGCTTCACTCAACGCAGTCTAAAAAAAAGCGAGAAGTGGGATATAAAAGAGAAATAGGTAATCCAATTAAAAGGTAGAGGAACACGTTATTTTACGGAAGTCTGAGTCGCTTTTCGCTTTTTATCTGCGAACGCTTGATTAGTTCTATTAATTAAGGAACGAACTGAGATGCTTCGATCTCACGAAACATGGTTTCGTTAATTAATTAGTCCAACGTATAAAATTAATCCGTTATAAAAGTTTCACAATCGCAATACTATTGAGCATTGAAAGACATTTCAAAATTTAAAGATATAACACACAATTATGTTGCGAAAAACAAAGAATTAATTAATAAATTTTTAATCACGATATTAATACGTCAATATATCCTCGTATTTTCGAAAAAAATTAATTATAAAATTGAAAAATCAGAAATAAATAAAAGTTAAAATCAGGAAACAATTTAGTACAAAATATAAGCTTATATTCGGTGTTCGGAAAATTATTATTTATAGAAATTGAAAATTTACAAGGAAATAAAAATCATAAAATTAAAGAAATTTTAGCGAAAACCGATTTAATAAAAACACACACAACGATCGATTTTAACTTCTCCAGGATTCTCTCTTCCCGGGAAGTTTGCGCTCGCGCGATAACGATCAATGACGTCAAGATGCATGTACCGTTGTTCATTAGTGAGGATGCAAGCCCGGGCTTTAATTACAGGCTCGACGAGCACGTCCGAAGTGTCACCGCGAGATCTTTCACTTCTAATAATCCCTGTCAGTCGACAATTAATTACTCGCAAAATGATAACGTCGCATCTCCGAGCATTGTCCGCAACTTCGATAATAATCTATTCGCTGACATACTCGAGATCGGCCTTTATATTGATCGACAACCCTTAACGAAGATACTGATTTTCAAGCTTATAGAATTTTAATCATCTCTTCTTGTTTGCCTGTTCATAAAAGCATGTCATATTACATTAAACAAACTTGTATATATCTTTCACTGTCTCACAAAGGGAGGGTCAATCCTTGGGGTCACTGATTTTGTCGAACTTTTGCAGGAATGTAGTATTCGTATGAAGTAACACAGATGCTATTCGGAGACGATGCGTCTCTTAACCGTTGACGAGAAATCACGGTGTGAATTTTAGCGCGCTCCTTTAGTACCACTGCAGTAAATCGTCTGTCAAGCGTATCAGCGTGGCATACCGGACTAGGCGGCGGACTACAAGTGTGAAGGTTGCTGGTTCGGGCTTCGTCCTTTTTACAATTTTTTTCTCACAGTGCTTCCTATATTATTATACATTATATACAATATATTAATTTATTATTTTTATACGAAAAAAATATTTATTGTTATATAATTTGAATACTCTGCTATGAAATATGTATATATCGGCGGCGAGATATTTATATGATATAAATAAAATAAGTTATACATATATTTTTTGGTTTATACATTGGTTTTGAATAAGTATACAAAAAGGTAATTATAATAAAGTAACTGCGGTCATTCGTCGTCTTGTTCTGTAACCTTACAAACTTTAGGATGATTGGAATTAAATTGGGTTTTTTAATAGCTTGACGATTGCTGATAATAAATTTCCAAGCAGAGCAAGGATTTTCAAAAAAGGACTCACCGATTCAGAACGCCACGAACGATCCCATGTTCCTCGCTGTTGATCCCTACAACAGAGATTCGGACATCAGTCATTGGAATTAACAAGACACTCGAGGCGAACAAATGCCGAAATCGAATAATTACAACAAGTCTGAGGGGAAACGACGAGAATCCACTCCTTTGTTCTCCGGAGGAGGATCGCGATCAAACGAGAGAACGAACGAGGAAAAGCTCTAATGAGAATCATTTGAGAACAACGCAATCCTTTTGCAGGGCCGAACCTGCGTACTTTAGAGCATTAAATAAAAATGTTAAAATACTCTTCTCGCAAAGTACGTATGTGTAGATATTTTTCAATAAATTTTATAATATTTTTATAAATTTTCTAAAATTTTTGTATCCTTTAACCTTTGTATTAAAATACTTATGTCAATTATTAAGAAAAAGATTAAAAATTTTACAAGACAAGATAACGTAAATTAAAATTTTAATGTAAATAAAAAATTGAATATTTTCCTTTGTTTTATTATTATTTAAATTATTATTTAAATTTGTCACATTTGCTTTTATCTTAATTATCGAAAAATTCCACATTTCTTGCTATTTTGTGATGCAAGATAAAAGCTAATAGAAAACTTATAATTATTTGCTGAGGAAGATTCATTAAAAATGTTCAAAAAACTAACAATTTTAATACGCGATTATACTTTTTATTCAACTCGTAATGCAATCAATTTTTAGTTTCATCTCTACAGAATAAAAATAGCATATAATTTTTAATTTGATCTCAAATTAAAAATCAAACAACCAAACTCTAATTAATTAAATATGATATATATGTATAGATCTGAGTCGTGACAGAGTCCGACCCTGTCCCATTTCCACTCTGACTTTCGCAAATCCGCAGGGACGCGGTTGTTTTCACGGGCGCGGTTTCCTCCCCGCGTTTCCGATTCCACGAATGAACGGATGACTCCATCGGGAGAAGCAGAGTGGCCCCGAAGAGCCCTTCTTCGCCCTATGGCCGTTCGTGGCCCCCGAACAACGTCAACGTCGTCACGATACATCGTCTAATTGAAAACGACGTCCCGAGATGCGTAGGAACGAGGGTGAAAGCGCGAACGCACGAGGAATACCGAGGTTCTTGCTGAAAGGACGGAGGACTCCGAATAAAAAGGGCGTATCTTGCGGTGAAACGGCATATCGAGCAAATTGAGTTCGACGCTACTCGTTCCCATTTTCCCCCCTCGTATCACTTCCTCTTGTTTGATATTTGATCAATTATGAAAATTGAACGTACACACTCTGTCGAATATTTTCAGCGATCCGAGGAAAGTTACCTTCGTTACGTTAGCGAAATAAGAGAGAGGTTCGCTTTCTCACCAGCCATGATTAACGAACGTAGTTCCTGATAGCAGCGTTTTCGCTCAATTTCAAGCGAATTTTCGTTCAAAAAGGCTTCCATTAAAAAATAATATAGAAGTAATTCTTTCCTCATTGTTAAAATTTTAAAGGAGATTGGAAAGGAGGTATACTTCAATTTTTTAAACGAGCATATTATCTTTTCTAACCTACTTTTTTTCTTATTTTTATAAATATATATTGTTATATGCATATAATTACATTAAAAAAAAGAAGTACACACGTAAGCATTTTGCGGCACCATTTTGCATGGTTTTCACTATTTTAATACGTTACTACTTAAAAATCATGTTTTTTTTTCATGAAGTTCCGTAACGTAAAACGTAAAGTTTAGTTATCAGTAGTTCCGGTCTGTAGCAAGTTTACGTAAATTAATCGTGCAAACGATAACGACATTTCGATAAGATGGCGCAACGGTAATTAATGACAAGCTGCGGTGAGGACGTGATTCACACGCTTGCTAATTGCTATTAGGATCTTACGGCTGATAGAGATAACGGCTGCCGATCAATGATTTTGTCAAATTCCAACTTACGGTAACCATATACCGAATATATGTATATCATAGCTAAAATACGTCCAATCAGTTTTTTAACCAAAAAGTAACAAATAAAAAATGAACACCTGCCGTAAATGCTATTAATATTAGCATATGTATCCAAAAATGTTTCTCTTGCATATTTAAACAAGCTGCGTATTTCGTATCACAAACTCATATATTTGTAATATACGCACGCACTCACGATAAATTTAAATGCACGCGCCGTTATCAGAGTTTGATTTTTTTATACGAATCCGGAAACTGCGTAATTACGCGTGTTTGTATCTCCGTCGACGATTGTCAGCAACGCGTGTCGACGAATCGGTGCAATCTGCCGCCACAACAAAACATCGACGCGAGAGCCATTGTCCAATTTAACCGAGAGCTAGTACGAAGGGGTTGCGCGAGAATCAGACGTCTACCCTTTCGCAGGGGCCGGATATGCAACGTCGCGGCAATTATTTGGATTGGTGTGCGCCAAGTGCTTTCCCCTGACAAGACGTGATTGCGAGAAGTATATAATTTATGAAATAATGATATTTAATATAATAAATAAGAAATAAAGCGCAAATTAAGCGTAAGGTGCTACAAGATTCTACTCAACAATTTTCTCTTCGATCGAAATAGTAATAAATCTTTCTTTAAGAAAAACTGTCAAGGCCTTGATTAATAATAGTTTGTTTTTAGATAAATGTGTGTTATTATATATAAAAACTTATTGCGCAAGAAGTGACTTTTAAAGATGGAAATAGATAGCAAAAGTCTTGATGAATGAAATTTATTTTAAACTTCAAACTTCAATATAAGCTTGGTTGACATAATATTTAATTTTAAGTCTTTAAAGCAGTCGTTTCTCTAATTTAATTCCCTGTCTCTTGCTTATTGCTTGCTGCTACTCTTTCGTTCTTATTCCTCACCGTGGATACGCCATAATAAGAAACGACGCAAACTTTAGATAATATCTGCCATGACTGGTGTGCAATCATAATGCTAGTCAGTCATAAAAGTACGCCATGGTAATTAGCTCAACTCGGTCAAATTAACGAATCTTTAAAAAAGGATTATGAAAACTGGTACGCGCGTATTCTTTAATTAAAATATTGCAAACCATTCTGGTTTCAAAGTCGCAAGCGAATACAAGTTCGGAAGGAAAGTATATAATCGAATCACCAATTCGCGGCAAAAAATGAAAGATAAGCAGGCAAAATCACGTATCGGTTGCTAGTAAAAATACTAAAAAATTTATATTATTTTGTGCACGTATAAACGAAACGCCAAAAATCGGATAATAACAACTGAAATAAGACGACAGACAAATGGAAAAAAGAGAGAAGATAAAGATAGATAAATAAAGATAGGGAAGAAGAGAAAAGGAGAAACTGAGTCGTTTCTAGGAAAAGATATTAGATGCGATCATGTGCGAAAGACGATGTTGACAGAATCGGGAGCGTTCGATTGGATGCTATTCCGAATGCGCGAAAAGGTGGAAAGACGATTCCGATAACCTCGACCAACTTTGATAAAAGATTCATTTGCTGTTTTATATTGAACAGATCAAACGTAAAAAAATTCACAAAAATCATACATATATATTCACGATATGAATATTTCTATACATAATTATATTGCAATACTAAATAATTTCGTAATCCTTCAACTTGTAATTTACAAACGTCGTTGTCATAAAATCTTTTCCCATATTAGTATAAAAATTTGAGAGATTTAAATTACTAAACAAAATTTATAGAAAATATTATAAAAACAATAATATTATATATTATGCTGAATACACATTCAATCTACATGATAACAATTAAGATTTTAATTGTTACTGTGTATTTTCTCGACATTGAAAGCTCGAAATAAATGTCACGTCTATCACAATTTTCTCGGTTATTTCTCGCGATTGATAATCACGCGTTTATGCTCACGCGAAATTTCGGATCGATAGCGTGTCGTATCCAGGTACAATAACCGCGACATGTGAAACGGGACAGAAATAAAACGGGACGCGGCGTACGCGACAGAAATCCTATAAAATCCCAGAAGCGCGATTACCCGCTGGGAAAGCTCAGCGGAGTGATACGAGCGAGAGGGCGAAAGGTATTTAAATATGGATAACCAAGCCTGCGGGCTCAACCCCTTCGTAACTGAGGGAGACGGGTCCGTAAATAGACTGTGGACCCGTGAAAGATGAACAGCATCCAATATGCGCTTAGAAATGCACTCCGAATCGGAAAAAATGCGAAACAGAAATCATTTCCACCGGTTAAACTACTTTGGAGTTATGAGATTAAATATCAAATACTAATTAATACCCAAAATAAATTTCAAAAATGTAAACCTGATGGAAATTAATAAAAAAAACTCGATAAAGATCTTATTTTCAAAGTACCTACTTTTCAGCAGATTTCGCTTTAAGATATATTTAATTGGAGGATTAATATCTCTCGACAGTATTTTAAATTAAGAAACCAAATACCTTGGCTCAAAGACGTCTTGGTATTAAAAATTACAAAAAATTATAAAAAATATCAAACAATGCCGAATCTTTTTCAAAAAAGAAACAATATACTCGCGAGATCCGTTCTAAGAAAAGAACGAAGTGATAAATTCAGGATATTCTGCTCGGAGGAATATTGTCAAATGCAATTCTAAATGCATCGAATAACCAGTGGAGTAGAATATTTTTTCAAAGACGGAGTGAATTTTTCTACGAGCAAAAGCTCTCACACGTCACGCGGAATCTTTTAGTTTATTCTATAGTACAGTGTTTCTCAACTTGTAAAAGATACAAACACATCGCGAAAATATTAATGTTGCATAATGGATTAAATCATTTCTTAATGATCCACCAAATTTTTACCTTTTAATAAACAAAAATAATTTCTTAGTTTTTGAAAATAATTTAAACTAGCAATAAACACCAGATTTCAAATAATTTTTAGTACTTATCACGTCGTATATAATTGGTATAGAATATTAAAGGAAATAGTTGGGAAACACTGGTCCAAGGTTTTTTAATTCTTTCCGTATTTGTTGATTAAATGCGTGAAACGACGCGACTTGTTCGTCCTCTGCTTGTTTTACGACTGTTTCGACTTCGAGAAGATGATTTACTCGCTACCGGTGCTCCGGGATTTTAATAAAATGGCACGCGAGAATCTCGCCACCCTTGTTCACATAGCCAGATGGAGCCGTCGCGTCGCCATCATTTTTAATCCACTTCGTAAAGAAGGATACGTCGAATAAAAGTGGAACAAATAACAGCAAAGACGACGAGAAAGAGAGAAATTTGTTTCCTTCCGAGATAATACCTCTAGAAACAATTAGAGAATGCAACAAACGTTCAACAAAGATAATCGCGATAATACATTAAGAATGCAGACGCGGAAGAGAAACTAAGCAAAAATAATGGCATTACATGTATTTCTAAATATACGTCTTATAAGTTAGCGGCACAAAGTAAACAGAATCAATTTTAACTAATATTCGTTGCTCATTTGTTGCTAAAAAGTTTCCAAAGAAAAAAATTTGTTGCTCTGTATTTTTTTGTTAAACAATGTTCCGCTAAAGGAAGATTAAGTTAGCGGAACAATATATATATATATAGCAACAAAACTGTATATAATAACGTAAGAATTAGTTGCTAATTTGTTGCTCTCGAAATATCAGAGTTTCAAATTCGTTGTTTGCGGAATAAATATAAACAACAGCGAAAAACCTTTCAGCGTGCAGACAGTTACAAAAGTAAATTACCAGAAAAAAATTTGTTGCTTGCTTAAATTTTGTACTGGCGTATTGTACATGTGTGAAGTTAGCCCCCCTGTGTCGAAAAATCAAACATTTTTTTTGCAAACGTTTGTCCATCGTTTGCCTACGAATGCCCCGTTGGAAATTTTGTTTGCTCCCCTCAAGTGCAAAAGTTATAAGCAATTCAATTTTGGGGGGGGGGCAACTTCACACTGGCCCCCAATGTTGAAAAATCAAAAATTTTCTTTTTCAAACATTTGCCCATCGTTTGTCCACGAATGCCCCGTTGGAATTACCGAATACCCCGTTATAAAATAGGTACACTAAATAATTGTTGCTCAGTTTCTTTTCATATCATATATTATGTATACATAATATAGCATATAAATAATATTTTGTATAGTTGCGTCATAGTTATGATATTCTAAATATATCTTATGTACATAAATATGATATCATTTCAACATAATTTTTTATGGATGAAACATGCATAAAATATTAAGACAACACCAGACTGGTTAAACGACGCGCAAAGCTCGTCTCGTGAAAATAGCCAAAGAAGGTTCCAACGAAATGGCGTAGAAGATTCTGCGGGAGAGACGACAGAACTTCCGTCGAGCTACTTTGCCATGAAACTCAAAACCACGCGTAAAGTTCGGCGCGATGTAACGCGAGTCTCGCCGCTTTTGCATAGTTCAAACCACCTTCACAAGCTCGCCTAGCAAACGAATTGCAAGCTAATATTCGCTAACAGAAAAGTTAATCAACAAAGTTGTAGGATTTCATTATTTTGAATAGCTCTTAACGCTTAAATAATTCTTGAAGCAAAATGTAAAACACTACAACTTTTGTCTATTATTTTGCAAGATGTTTGCACGAGAGATCTTATTTTTTTATCAAAAAGAATATATAAATTAATAAATATAAAAAATACTTAAGAGAGAGAGTTCCATTTTATATATCCAAATATAATCTCAATTTTAATTTTTCTCTTCGTAAAGATAAATAGAAAATGATTATATAAAAAAATAATTAAAATGTGATTAATCTTTCAAATAAAATAAAATCTCTAGAAAAAACAATAAAAATAAAAATAAAAATATTTTAATAAAAATATTTTATATAGTAATATATAAAATATTTATTAACAATCTTGCGTGTACATTCTCAAAGAATCAGTTTCCATCCCAATGAACACTTTTTCAGCTTGAAAGGTCGTCAACGTAAAACCGACAACCGGGTAACCTGTCCCAAACCTGTTTCGAACTCGTGACAATCGTCTCTGTTATCGCCGACAGGTCCGCAACAGTCACAACGACAAGTTTTTCTCCCTCCTCCTACCTTCTCTCTTTTTTGCTTTCTCTTTCTCTCTCTTTCTCTCTCTATGATGTTTACGGCAATCTAAAATTGAACTGCCAACCACCGGTAATGTAACGCGCGTATCGCCACGATCTTCCCGCTTTTTTCCACGCTCACCGACTTATCTGCAACCGCGTGCCTTTCCCCGTTTATCCGATCTTTGACGCATTGCACCCTCGAGAACCACCAACAATGTCCGGATTATCTACTGCTTTATATCCCTTGCTTTGTCTCCCGCAACTCGTTATATGCCGTCCACTTTTGTTTGCACGGTCCCGTGCGGAATCGAATTACTCTCACTTATATTACGAGAATAATATAAACATTTCTATCGTGTATGACAATCTTCAATTCTCAATTTCGTTCGAAATTAATCGGAATTAATCAAAAGATTTCGGATGGATTGGATGCAAAATTATATACACCTGGTGTCCACAACATCGCGACAGCCTAAGGGGCAATAAAGCGAAGGACTTTGGCTTCCGGCCATTCTTGGAACGTAATTACGAGGCTTCAGGCCGTGGTTGTCTCGGCCTGACACTGTTCTAGTACTCTCCGGGCAAATTCGCCTCCCAATAAAGGCTGCGACTCGAAGCGGCAGGAGTGTAGGTCAATGTGTGGAGCGACCTACTCGCGGAATGCTAGCAAATAGCCACTTAATCGATGTGGTTAAACCAAGGATTGCTCAACATTCTAAGTGCATTATTTGAAATTCTAAGAACTGCTTACCCCCCTTGTCTACAATGCGTATTTAAGGCGTTAAGACTAAAGAAATTGACCAATTCTCCTCATATACGACTGTGATTAGTCAATTTCTTAAATCTTAACGCCTTAAATACGCATTGTAGACAAGGGGTTAGTATTCTAAAAATTTCTCAGTGAGAGAACTAAGAAAATTCTATTTCTAACATTCTAAGGGTATCATTTGATGTTCCCAGAATCTTACAGCGTTCTAAAAACTTCTTGGTATTCTAAGGGCTAAAAGCATTCTATTCTCAGTAGCTTAAGAATCCAGGAAGAATCTGAAAAGACGTCATGTTTCTTCTGGTAACATAAATATCTCATTTAGCATAAATATAAAGTGCGTTTCAGACTACTTAGACAATTAAAATATGGCAAAAATGCAAGTCAAAGTAAAGAAAATGCATCTTAAGAAATGTGATTACATAACTTAAACTCCTGTAGTAATTAGAAATATAACTTTGTCATTATTATCTCATGTAATTATTTACTTTGCATAAGGATTAAATTTTCAGACACTGTTTATATTTTGCATCAAAAGTATACTATACCGTTTTAATTTATGCTGTTTTATGCTATATATATATTATGCTCTTTCACATTCAAAAAAAATATATTCATTATAAAGTATTTCATACATATTTACATCCACATAGAAATAAAAACAAATACAGCAGTTCACTAATGCGCCTAATCCATCGAATATTAAAACCTATTTAACCGTATATGTAGATTGTAGTGTTAAACACGGAAAGTACACACTCGAATGCATAGCAATACGTATTCCTCGGTAATCAGCCATCAATCTCACGGAATCAACGTTTCTGCGAGTGAGTCAGAATATCGGAGAGATTCCACACACCGCGAGACGCATAAACGACGAAGATTTCTGTCGGAAACAGCGAGAATAGGGAAAAAGGGGAGGCAGCGGAAGTGAGGAAAAAAGCTGCAAAAATCTCTTGGAGGCGGCGAGCGTGAAATTCTTATGGGAGCTTCCGTTTCGTTCGCGGGCGGAATTCCTAAGCAGCGAGGTACGCGAAGGTGTCCGCGGAGTACAAATTTAATAGGCGGAACCTGACAGAAGACGCCCTGGTCCGCGAGGATAAAATCTGATGAAAGCGAAGAATGAGGAGGAGAGGGGAAAGAGAGGAGAAGTCCCTGGGAGGAATTTAAGCCGAGAAGGCACATAAACGACTGAGAGGAGGAGCGGTGTCACGTTCCCGTTCTCTTCGCTCCTGTTTTCGCGCCCTTCGTTATCTACCGCAAAATTTACAGAAATAGATTCTCTCCGCTGGCGGTAATCGCAACCACGACATTGGATTATACAACGCGCGGTGTACGCGTGTCCGAAAAGTTTCGGGATTGAATGAATAAAAGAAAAAGAGAGACCGCCGCGCAGAGATAATATCAGATGCAAAGTGACACGTGTCGAGTTTGATATTTTTAATACAATAATGCTATGCAGAGAAATATCTGAATATCCCTGGTTTACTCTCTTTTTAATAGAATGGATTTTAATAAATTACCTTATTGGATATTAATATGTATTAAATCAGTCACGTAAAAAATTTACATTAATACGAATACTGATGTACGTTATATATGCGCGTTACACATTAAATTATATAATAAATATTTATACATAAAAGAAAAAGACGATTTCTCACATGTTATTCATGTTTTAGTATATCCTTGCTTATATTTAGATACATTACAAAACTATGAATTATTCAAGTATTTATGTCATTTAATTAAATTAGTTTTTTCCTTAGCGCTTTTTCGTCATTTTCAAAAATACTTTCCGGTAAAGAACCAATTATTAATGTTTTAGAACACTACTGCCAGTCATGAAAGATAAAAAGCAAATAGAAAAAATGCCAATGTGTACGCATTAGCATTTTTTATCTTATTGTATTTTAAAAATTCCATAAAATTTAACAGTTAATTGCAAGTTTAATTCGACTTTTTTCATAAGCATGAAAATGTTGCGCTTCTACATTTTTAATTTGTATTTACGATATAAAAGTATATCATTGGTAAGACGTCGGATACGGATCAAGGCGGTCCGAAGAAGATTGCATAGGAGATGGAAGCCCGTAAAAGGCGATCCGGCGATCCTCCAGACACCGAGCGTCATCGGATTACTTAATGCGGTTCTACGTGCATAAAAGTCTAGATGGACGCGCAAAATGAGAGAGAATTCTCTCTCTCTCTCTCTCTCATTCTCGCTCTCGCGAGCAAAATCATGCGCGGCGGAAACATAATTTAATTACATGCCGCGAATGCAAGACGGCAATGGTGTGTAACAAGGTGGTCGAGTGTCAATTAGCCAGCAGCACTGGTAATTTTAGTCCCGCTATCATTCTCCGTCTCTATCCCTTGACCCTTCTTTTTATATCAAATGCCTACGAAGAATTAAAATTCCTGCGCGAAATGGAGAGATACGTGGGTCGCGTGTACAGTTTCTCGGAGGTCTTTCCTCGCGTGACCTTCCCATCCCGAAATGATTACGAGCACAGTGGCAAGGCGAGGATTAATACGATTGCATGTCAGATAAAAATCTTGAAAAAGAGTCGCGACAGCTCTTATTCAGCGTGACTATTTCGTTGCGGAATACATAAGTAATTAATTTATAAGAGTGAAACTTTATTGATAGTTATTATTGTCAAAAAATTGCAAACTATCTACCTTAAGGAAATCGAGACGAGAGAAAGAAAATTAAAAAATTGTATATACTATCATAAAATATATATATATGATTATTATAATAATAATACTTAATAATTGTGTTCTATTCATAACATAAATTTATAAATATATAAAAAATTCTAATCAGTTTTATACTTTAAAACCAAATTATAAATAATTATATAATAGAATATTAGAATTTTCCTTATAATTGAAATTATTTATGTCTCAATATAAAATAGAATATTTTTAAGAAGGCTTAAAACAATAATAAATTTTCACCAATGATCAAAACAGTATATATTATTGACTAAAAGATCCATACTCTAGAATCGACAGAAAAAACAGTATAAGATATTAAAAATTATGTACTCGAAGGAATAAAAACAATTTCGAAAAATTCAAAATCTTATTACGGATTGTTCGCGAGATGAACGGTACAGTTCTTAATACGACACATTCGAAAATAATGCTTACATGATGATGTAGGTAAGCGAGCTCTTAATGAGTGCTGCATCGTACGATTATTGAGTCGTCGTAATTCTAATTAAGGTAGTTCTTTCCCAACTATGCTAGTCAAAATTAGGCTTGATCAATAAACAATTAAAAATCGAGAACGGCCAAATACGGTCATAGCGGATCTTGGTGCTCATTAATATTTTATGTGTGATTTTTCTAGTTCTTTTGAACTACGCGCCGTTACTTCGGACTTAAAATGCAGTTCTTGAAACCAGAAAAGTAATATCACAATGATACTGATGCGTTTTAAGTCCAAAAGTAACGGCGCGTAGTTCAAAAAAACTAGAAACATCACACATAAAATATTAATGAGCATCAAGATCCGCTATGACCGTATTTGGCCGTTCTCGATTTTTAATTGTTTAATACACTTCGCGGTCTTGTAATTATATTGTTGATCAATAAAGTTCAATAGACGATGAATTCTTTTATATGAAATTCAAGAACAGATTTTTAAACACTATTGCTTCTCTTACAATTAGAATATTGTAAACCGACAAAATAAAAAAGAATTACAGAAGATGAAATAGTATTCTGAATTGCGTAGTATTCGCAGAGCGTAAATATTACCGCAGCGCGGCACCAAATTTCTCTAAGTGCGACGTTGTCATATCCGCAAAGCATGACCGCGCACGAAAAAGCTAACCTAGCCAAATTTTTTTTGGATTTATCATATTCTGATACCGTACGGTCAATGTCGTTGAAATTTAAACATGCACTTCTTTAAAAATTTAATTACTTTTACTCTAATTTTTGTTTTAATCCTTATTTTAGATTTTTTGCTACGGGCAAATACATATCCAAGTATTAGGTTTTTACTAAATATCGAGAAAAACAGTGAATTTTAAGCAATCATAACTCGGAAACTATACGGTAAATCGAACCCAAATTTAACACACATACGTATTAATATCTAAATTAGTTTTGCTGCAAGTTTAAAGAAAATCTGTATCTTAATCATTTTTTACCTAACTACCTTAAGTACGAGTCTTTTTGAAATAGATATAGTTTTCAGTAGATATAGTTTTCAAGCAGGTTAGGCTTAATCTCTAGACGACACTTCCTGCGCGAAAGTAACGAGATTTCCGTTGTCCGCCGATCTCGATATAATGTCATTACGAGTCGCTGACTTTATAACTAATTTAACGATAACTCCTTGGCAAATGTTTACATGCTTCGTCGCTTACACATATGCTCATGTGTATAATTACATCGCTATGATTATAATTACATACCGAAACTACAACTAGAGTTTCGTGATAAAAAAGATATTTTCTTGTTGGTCATTAAGAGAATAATTGCATAATTGTACGGACAGGTCCGTATTTAAATGATTTGACGGATTTATGTATAAACCGTTAATATTCATTACCTCAATCATTACCTTGCGAATTCTTTTAATTCTTGTCGCAAATTCGTAAGAAAATAATATGTAATTTGGATGCTTTTTAATTAAATAAATTTGGAATATAATGTTCTATTTATTTATTTAACTAATTTCCTTATAAAAATTGTAAATTTAATCAACCAAAAAATACTAAATATTTAGTTACATTTAATAGTAATGTTATTTAATATTATTCGCGATTTTTATAAACAAGATGACAAAACAGAAAAGGGAAGGTAAATAACTATATTTCTTTCATTTTCTATTTTCAATATTTTTCTGCAATCATAATTCGCCATTGATTTATTTATCAAATAATTAAAAGCATACAACTACACTAAAAAAAATATTTATGTGAAATTAGATGATTATGTTGGGTTTTTTCCGACCCAGCATAATCATGCAATATTGCTACCCACATAGAAAATTGAAAGTGATTACAAGTGATTTCACATCAAATTACAAGTGATTTTTGCATAAAAATAGTAATTTCACCTATATTTTACCATTAATATGTATTTTCACTTTTAAAAAACCTGGAAAAAAATTACAGTAATAATTAGGTAATTTTTAGGTTTTGAACAAGTAATTTCCATGTAAAAATACATGGATTTTTTTCAGTGTATAACATATAAGTATAACTATAAAAATCTAAATCCTGAAAGGTTCCATCAAAAATTTCTTATGATTTACGTAGACCAAAGTATAAACTTTTGAAAAATCTAGATTCCAATATAACTACAGAGCAATTATAAAATATTACAGCAAGGAACAATATGCTGCGGAGGAAAATATTTAAGTAATTCGTCTTTTATGGAGACATACTCTTGATTATTTCTGTCACTCAAAATTCTTGAAGTCGAGTGCAAACAACTCGTTGGAAAAAACCAGATCACTCTTTCAATAAATAAAGATTGTCGAAGGGGTTAAAATACCAACACGATCATCCAGCCGGTAACGTTCGTTTCGTCGTCCCGACGTCGAATGCCGTCGACTACGGCGAAAATGAAGAGAACGCAGATATATATATATATATATATATATATATCTGCGAGGGGGAGAAAAAGACAGAGATAAAGAGGAGTTGGTAGGGGTTGGCGGCGTTGAGGGGAGAACAGGTGGGGCAGCCGGGGATGGCGAGGGGTTTAAACGGCGGATGACGTCGGTCGGTCGTTCGGTCGAGGGCTGCAGGGGGCGGTCAGGGGGAAATCGCGCCACGCTCGTGGTGGCGATCAATACTTCGCCACCACGCCTCGCCTTCGCCACCACCTCTCGCGTCGCGTTGCGAGAGAGCAAAACTTGACTCTCTCCCTACGTCACGAGCCAGAGGGTGGAATCGTCGAGCCGGAGAACGCCGATCACCTTGGACTTGGACGGGTCCGAGCTTTAACCCCCTCCCCCCTCCCTCTCTCAAGAATCGCCCTCTTCAAGGAAGAAAAAAGTACAGTGTCGTGAAAAACACGCAACTTGCGTGTCTCGGCTTATATCGCAGTGTAAAAATTAATCTAAGAACGAGTTATTTCAGTAAGCAGCAATTTTAGACAAATTTCATATAAAACGCAAAATTTTTAAGAGAGTGTATCGATTTAACTATATGCGGTGTCTCATCTTTAAATTGAGATTCTCATCTTTAATCGTTGGACGTGAATAAAATCTAAAATTTAATTCCCTCTCTCCTACAGAATTTATTCTCTTCAAGTGATGTATAATGTTGTGAAATGTGTATTGTCTAGTAAGTCTGTTTATTAATATCTGATTTGTATTGTGCAAAAATTAATTCAAAATAGTTTCGGGTAGTCTAAAAATACAGAGTTCAATGTTCGACGTAATTATGCATTTAACTCATTCTTTTCAATTCTGTGAATTATTTACATAATGACGTCTACGAACAAATAATAAATGAAGCTCGACTTATGCTTTATAATTGTATCAACTTATTTTCAACATTTAATAATTGTCTGAAAATAGGCCAATGACCTGTACATAGAAAAATAGCGACTAGGTTTAAAGAAGATCAAAGTTCTTATATAAAATCTGCTAGATAGATACTCGCGCGACTATTTAAGATCTTGCCGAAAGGAATCTTGCCGAAGAATAGCGAGATAGAATCTCTTGCGGTCTAATGCAAAAGAGCGGACGGTTCATTCGCGAGGCGTTCCTTCAACGAGCGAATGCTCGAACA
Organism: Aphaenogaster floridana; assembly: GCA_003063835.1. Taxonomy (NCBI): domain Eukaryota; kingdom Metazoa; phylum Arthropoda; class Insecta; order Hymenoptera; family Formicidae; genus Aphaenogaster; species Aphaenogaster floridana. The sequence continues at coordinate 598,937 of NJRP01000046.1, forward strand.
CGCGCGTGACCTCGTTCGATGGGGTCACGATACGGGGATGGAAACGCGGAAAACACGAGATGGCAGCACGTCGCAACCGGGAAAAATTTTTGTGCACGTTGCTTCGTGTGTGCACACACTTCACTCGATTAAAAAATTAAGACCAGAAATTCGCAGATCGCAATATACATCGCAAAATAATTAGAAAAATGTCACACACCCGTAAAATATATAATTATATGAATATAATTATTAATCTCATTTTTAATTCAAATTTATTTTGTGAATTATTATCTGTTTCACTTAATTTTTCATTTTTATACTATTTATTTTTAATCTATTTGATTCGATCCATTTTAATAAGCAGTAAAAGCAGTAATATAAAGCTTGATTGTGCGTTCCGACAATTTGTACTTTTCCCATTTATTGCAATGCGTCATTAAATAGAAAAAGGTGATCTCGGTGCGAACAAATAAAGCGTGAAACGCGTGATTAATTTGCGATAATTTACAAGAGAAAGATCAGAAATACGTGTGAACTAAAACACGCGTTATCGTCGCGGTAAACACAGCGGGTAAACCACTAACCAGTCTAACCAACGATTGTCTGATTGCTGCTGAATATCCTGTTTCACAGCCAAGAACAATGACACACACGTGCGTTATCACTGAACATAATTTTAATAAAATAATGATATCGCACATGTAGACCTCTCACGCAGGTCTGCCGATATCACAATAATGGAAATTTCTCGCGCTTTCTCGAAATTGTCTGCAAACTGATAACAATTAGTACGGATCTGTCTTTTTCATTGCCGATTCTCAAGTGACACGTATCTTTGTATAAAAATAAATTTTATTAAAAACTTTGATATATATTAATCACAGAGAGCGAAAATATTGCAACTCTTTTTCGCCTTTGACATCTAAGCGGTTTCACCTGTCGATCGAATGGATAGAAATTTTTAAAATAAAATTTTAATGAAAAAGATTGGTCCGAAAGATTTAATAGAAAATATTTTCAAACTCCATTAATGAGCCCATTAATTAAAATCGATTCTATTCTATTTACAATTATAGTTCAGCTCGCAACCTTTATAGTGAACATATGTTCTTGGCATCACATATATGTATATCCTTAAAAATACTTTCTATTAAATCTTTCAGATCAATCTTTTTTTCATTAAAATTTTATTAAAAGTTTCTACCCATTCAATCGACAGATGAGACCGATTAGATGTCAAAAGCAAAGAAGAATTGTAACATTTTCGCTCTCTGTGATTAATTTAAAATTTCATTTGAAATTAATCACAGTACAAGTCGGAACAATTAACGTGTCATGTGTCAACCGTATCGGAACGATTGAAACGGAAATGTACGCTTGTATATTTTATTAATTTTTTCTGAATTATCGCTTCCTCGCGACAGTTGCGAATGGTAGATCGATACTGTGCTTCACTTGGATATGCTTGGATATGCAATCGAATAAATTATTCCTTCTCGTCAAATAAAGCGAAGCTGTATCGCCTATAAAATTATGGCGTGATTCTTCCACGCGGTATCCATGCCACATTTACAAACTTTTTCTCGCGTAGATCGCTACATCAATTATGCAGAAAACGGGCAAGTACTTTTTTCAAGTTATTGTTGCATACTCAGCAGAATGCATAAATTAAATATAATTGAATTTCTTTTAGTTATTAAAAACTAAAATAGTTACATGTCACAAATCAAATTAAAATAAATTCCAAGAACCTCTTCTTGTGACCAAAAAAAGAGGTTCTACTTGTGAAGGAAAAGTAATGCTTCTTAACTATTTACTCTCCATCAAAGATTTAATTAGCGAATACTCCAATCTTAATTTTTTTTCTCGTACTACATAAACTTTACCAAATTTTTATTACAAATATTTCTATGTTATTTTATCCCATCAAGATTGTATACAGTAGCAGTGCAAACACAGAAAAAGGCCGTTCGATGTATCCCACATAAAAATATTTCGTACAAGATGAGTCTCGGGGAGAACCGATTACGGAACAGTGGAATCTCGGCGTGTGGAGCACGTAACAAAAGGCGCCAATAATTTCCGATAGCCAACGTAAATAGAACCCCCGAATAATACACCGCGTGCGCGGCTAATGCAAGGAGTGTGTAGCGGCCGGGTCCGATTTATCGGTGATATCGACAAGCCGTCGAGCCTTACCTCGACGATAATAGGCACCGAGTGCGACGTAGCGCGGTACACGTCGACGTACGTCGTCGTCGCGGCGCGGCGGCGACGCGACGGATTTAGGCGCGTCGATAAATAACGTCGCCAGGTGCGAGGGCACGCCGAAAAGCTTGCTCGTTCGCGCGAATGAGTCTTCCACGTCGGCGGCCACGGGCCGTAAATTAAGGTCAGAGCCAAGAGCGATATACGCGGCAAACCGCGAAAGAGAGAGAGAGAGAGAGGAGAGGAGAGAGAGAGTGGAAGGGAGAGATGCGAATAGATATGCAAATCACGTACACGGTCGGCTGTTTACGTCTGTCGATCTGCTGTCAAAGCAACACGCCGCCGATATAACGTGGAGAACTCTCCGGCAGCGCGAGTTCGAGCAAGCCTTGGTGTAAAACCTTGGTAAAAGCCTTTACTTTATTTCCTGTTCCTTAATCCGAATTAATCCGATCAAGTGATATACAGTGGTAAAAGATATGGCGAGACTATCATTTAAAAAAAATCATTAAATGAAACAAACAGAAGTATCAATCGAGAGATAACACTTATGAATGTGATTGTCGCGTACAGTAATACCGCAGCTAAGGGGACTAATTCGAGGGTGTTTGATATTAAAAGCCGAAGATGGCGTGTGATAAATGTTTCAGGGAGGAAAAATCGCGCGAGAATTAAGTTTTTCAAGACGAAAGGCGAAGAAATTAGGACACTCTCTATATTGTGAATAAAAGAAGATATAATTTATTTACCAATTCGTGAAATTAACGACTCCGTTACCACTTATCAATTAATTTATTTGCTTTGGACTTGTAAGAAAGGGAATAATGCTTTACAAGCTTATTCCATTAATCACGACTTTTACGTACTTTTACGTAATTGACATTACTCCCTTTTAGTCAAGGTCTATTAATCTTACATAAGACAGATAAAACAATCTACGAGAAAGATAATATATCCCAATACATATATGTATGTATGCTTTGCAGCAATGTGCTCGCGCTTTAAATGCGATTACACTGCAGTTTCCCTTTAACACCTGGGAATCCGGTTTGCATGTGAAACTTTAATCCGACGTCGGACTCTTTAATTTGTATCTCCCCCGATTAAAAATATTTACCCTGAGATAATTCCACGGTTTCTCTCGCTTTAATATGAGGCGATAAATCGAAAGATAATCGGGCGCAAGATTCAGACTTTTAATCAGTGATGTAACAATAACGGCGAACGTAGCGTAAGTAATAACCGTAATAATCGCGACGATGAGAATAATTCTCCGAAACTAGGTAACGACATCGTAACAGAGTCGCGGTAATAACCATCGCTGACGGTAATGACAATAATGATAGTAATTAAACGGCAGCGGTGAAGTGATCAGACAATCGCGTTAATGTTTCAAAGTTCACAGTCTAGATTCTTTCGCGGAGCACCTGTAAATATCTCGACGTAAAGATCGCGAGCGACACGACGACGACGACGACGACGATCAAGAGACCAGCCCGGAGGGTTAGGGCCATGGCACACAGAAAAACGTAAGCAGTAAGACATAAGCAGTAAGTAAATCGACATATCGCAATCAAGCAGTAAGGCAATAACGTAAGCAGTACACGGAAAGAACGGTTTACTGAAATATTTAAAAATTTGGCCAGATACAGATACAGATCTGAAAATAATTTTGTTAGACTATCAAAAGTAACCATGTGGAGGACAGTCAAGCATGGTGATAATGCTGCATAAGTTTTGAATATTCTAGCAACTATATTTTGGGCGTCCTACACTGAAAAAATAATTGTGTAATGCATTAGTATACTTTGTTTTGAAGTATTTGATTATTATTACCGATTATAATAATAATAACAAAACATTTTGCAATAATTACAAACATTTGTGATAATTATAAAAGAGCAAATTTTGTTTAGTTGAGCCAACTAAATTATATGTAATAACTTATTATTATACGTTTAGTTGAAACTATTTCACCAAGATGCTTGGTAACGTTAACCAAGCCTGGATTTTTATAACCAAGCCTTTCTTTCAGTGTACATAATTATTTTGATGGTCCAACAAAATTATTTTCAGATCTGTATCTGGCCAAATTTTTAGATATTTCAGCGAAACCACTCTTTCCGTGTAGCAAATCAAAAATGTTGATTTCCTTACTGCTTACGTTTTTGTATGTGCCATTGGCTTTAACGTGGCCATACGCTTCAAAATGACACGCTCGCACACGCCTTCGGGCACGTTATCGTCGGGCTTTCCCTTTAACCTGTGCGATATACAATCCGCTCGCGATCTCCGCTGGAACAGTAGGTGTGCTCCGAGAGCTCCGCTTCGTGCCCGGCGAAGCTGTTTTGGAGCAAGACGTTCCCGTGGAGGAAAAGCTTGTTCCTGTTGAAAAGAAAGAGAGACAGAGAGAGAGAGAGAGAGAGAGGAGGAGAGCACTCACGTATGCGCGATAAAAAGCGGGCGGCGCGATATCGCGGGTGGATAGACCATGAGAGCGTAAAAGGCAGGGACGACGAGGACGTGCCGGCTTCTTCCCCGGTGCTCTCCTCGCCTGACCGAATTGGAGGTTAACCTGTCACTCGATAGCGGATCGATTTTACGGCGCGCGGGAGGGGGGGTGGGAGGCGGGAGGGTGGACCGCCGTCCGCGCCGCGCGTTCGACCGCGCGGAGGCGATATTATGTAATTTCTGGCTCACTCACCTGGTTCGCGGAGCCGTGCGGACGTTCCGCGGGTGACTGGTGCGGCTCCCGATGCGGGCGTCCCGTCCGTCCGTCCGTCCGTAGAAAACGGAGATAGCGGAGTTAAGCGGAGGAGGAGAGACGGTGATTACGGCGAGAGAGAAAGAGAGACGGAGGGAGGACGTGCGAGGTCACATACACACGTACACACGCCGTGGCGGTCGCCGATGCGATTTGGCGGCGACGGTGGTGGTGGTGGCGGCGGCGGCGGCGGCGGCGGCGGCTGCACACTCCGCGTTTCGCGAGATAAGGAGACGGAGAAAACGTGAGAGTGAGTGAGTGAGGAGTGAGAGAGAGAGAGAGAAAGAGAGAGAGAGAGAGAGAGAGAGAGAGAGAAAGGGAGGAAAAACGTCAAACTTTATCACGAGAGCAGCATGACGCGCGACGGGGCTGCAGGCAGCGGGCGACAATGACGGGAGAGAGGAACGACGACGGGTACACACGCGCGACACCACCGACACCGACACTCGATGACGTCATACCACCGGCGGCAACATGGAGCCCGCCGACGTACGACGCGCGGCACGAACACCACGGCGCGAACTACACGCGACACGACCGCGACGGCAGCCGACCGCTCGCTACTAGCCACGGAGAGCCCGTGCCCGTGCGTCGCCTAACCTCAAAAAAACGTCAGCGCCCGAGTAACCGTGTGGCGTGACGGCGTGAGAGGAGCGTACAGTTGTCAACCGCGACCTGCGGACGCACCCCGTGCGCAGCAGCAACGAGACACGGACCCGAACTGAGACGAAGTCCCGGCCGAGCCGGCCCGAACCAGCGTTCTCAACCTAAAAGAGGGCGCCTATGGTACCAGGGCCGTGAAATTATGGTAATTTGAACAAAATTATGGCATGTACACTTTCGTAAAAAGGTTTTTTTTTTAATTAAAATGAGTCATATAGGCCGGTATTCATAGTCGGTCCTTATATTTAAGATCGTCTTAAGTCGGGTTTTAGGTGGACTTAAGATCCCGCTCAGCCAATGAAATGGCTGTATAGCATCTTGAGATCGTGCTTAAGACGGTCTTAAATATAAGAACCAACTATGAATACCGCCCTTAGAGACCGTTTCAAGCTTAAGTTACTAATTAGAAATTTTTAGATTTGAAAAGTGGCACGTAGCATATATTTATTGAATTCTAGACACGGCTTTGTTTACTTCTTTTTCAAGCGGATTACAGATTTGCAGTCGACTTGTCAGCGATTAGAGTGTGGGTACGTTCAAGAATATCGCATGTCGCCTGAGCAATTCCAATGTGTGTTTCGCTTAAGACTTAAAACGGACAACGTTCCTGAACGCAACCAAACCTCTGCCATTGAATACGAATAGTACAATTCGGAAAAATTAGAAAAATATAATGATGACCTTGAGTATCTTATTGTTAACCCTTAACTACACTGGCGGAGTATAACGTACCTATAGTAGGTGTGATTATATATAGGGGCAGCCTCCTACGACTTTGACCTTGACAATGAGTTTGCTTTCTGTTCCTGAACTGCTGCACTAGTTCAGAGTTTACCTTTTTTCTTCCAATGTGGAGTAAAAAAGATAAACTCTGAACTAGTGCAGCAGTTCAGGAACAGAAAACAGACCTAATGTTTGTCAAGGTCATGACCCTGAACAACACTTATAAACTCTTATATCCATTTCTACCAATGTAGATTAATATTAATCTCGGGTTTAAGAGCTGTATTCATAGTCGGTTCTTATATTTAAGATCGTCTTAAGTACAATCTTAAGATGTCATAAACCAATCACAGAGCCGTATTAACGTCTTAAGACGTTACTTAAGACGGTCTTAAAATAAGAACCGACTATGAATACCGGCCTAACTTACTCTTTATCTTTTTCTAATTCTTAGAACTAGAAAAAGATATAGATTAAGTTAAACCAAGATTAAAGTTAATCTACATTGGTAGAAATGGACATTAGCCGGCGCTCGTTGTTTATTAAAAAGTTATTAACAAAAAAAGTCATACTGGTGGGGTACGTTTGTACCCCGCTAGTGTAGTTAAGGGTTAAAATTACACAGGACCACAAAAAGAAATTTGTGAAAATCAACTGGGATCAGAGTAGGTGATTCTTATAGATTTTGGGTCGCAAAAAACAATGCCGCTGGCCAAATTGCTCTATCACGTCACAATTTTGAGTTAATTCCAGTTAAAGTTGCAAAAAAGGGCTATTTTAGTGAATTTTGGCATATTATAACTACA
>NJRP01000046.1:606579-623645 GCA_003063835.1 Aphaenogaster floridana
ATTGGTCAATTCCAATGGAATAACCGGCCGGTTAAGTTAACCGAGGTTGGTGAAATTGGCCCTAAGTGATTTAATACATTTCTTTGCAATTTATAAAAAACTTAGACGTGGTGGACAAAAACGGCCAACGGATTCGACTTCAGCGACCCAAAATACGTATAGTATACGTGGTCTAGTTTGGGTCAATTAAAAAAAATTTGTGGTCCTGTGTTATAATAGGGAGCTTTCCAGCAAGGACACTGTGTAACACAGTGAATCATTTCATCCTTATTTAACATTGGCAAACAACAAAGATGAAATGATTCACTGTGTTACACAGTGTCGCCTGTGTACGTTGCTGGAAAGCACCCATATACTTGCGCACCATAATGAAGTGTGTACGCCGATACGAAATTATGGTACATGTATCCTTTTGGTCTGTTCTTAGTCGCTGCACTTCTGAGAACTAGTGCAATAAGTTAGAATGAGACAAATAACTATTTCTTTCATTCTAACTTATTGCACTAGTTGAACTAGTGCAGTCAATTCTGCAATAGATAACAAACCTATAATTTATGGTATGGTTGAGAACGCTGGCCCGAACGCGCCCGCGAACGCCGCGTGCTCTCATTGGCCGAATGCCCACCCCCGCCGCGCGCCCGCGTACATTCGGCCATTCTCGGCAGTCGGCACTCTCTCTCTCTCGCCGCGATCCGCGACGGAGAGTCATTCCGGCAGCGCGTACGATACGGTGAGGACGTGGAACGGTCGATCGTGCGGTGTCACCCTAACCTCTTCGCAGGCGCGCGTGAATTATCGACCGAAAGTCTCGTTTGATCGGCTCTCGTCCGTGAACGATAACCTATCGATCGTGGCGCGGCGTACGAGTTTGAACGGACGCAGTTCTGCGCGATCGACTCGACTCGCGTCTAACTTCATTCACTTCGAGTGAGTCGATTCGAAAGTGAACCTTTCGCCTCTCGCCCGGTATCCTTAGAGCATAAATATGCTCTAAGCCGGTATCACGATTGACGAGTTTTCGGCGATCGTTCGGCTTGTCGTCGACGCTAAGATTAGACGCCGCTTACACGCCTAGGTACGGGAAATGACAAGCGGAAATTAAATTCTGCGAATGACGAAGTAACTTCGATGCACTTTGAACGCAGATCGGAGTACACGGAATGTATTCCAAGGTTGCCGCGCGATCGTTTAATCGTTGTTGTCGCGATCTTGTGTAATCGTTTTTTATTTAGTAACTATCATCAAAACAAAAGTCTTCGATATTTAACGTTAATTAAGTATTGTCAAGTTCTGTTAAAATCCACGCGATATTTTAAAAAATATATAAAAATTGTCTCATAACTTTTGTTAACCCGTAAGTGCATGACTTTTTTTGACGTAAGTGCTTGCGTGGGGGTCAATTTGACCGACATTTTAATTTATTTATGTATAAACATAAACCTTTTATTTTTATCTATAAATAATTATAAACTGACAGGAGCGTAGCCAGGATTTTATTTCGGGGGGCGGGGGATTTTAAAAAAATTAAAGTCACAGAACAACTCGTAACTTTTTTTATAAGATAATATTCGTTCAGGACATTTTCTTTAGATCTTAAAGCATTTACCATTTCATTTCTCTCTCCGTTTTCACCCTTTCATTTTCATATTTTCATATTTGATTCCAAAATTGGGGGAGGGAATTTATCCCCTTAATCCCCCGCCCTGGCTACGCCACTGTAAACTGAGACATGTTTTAAACATAAAATAATAAAAATATTGAAAATTAGTCGACCTTGACTGACAAAATATAATTTATTAAAAATAATAAGTAGACTACATTTCGACCCTTCGGTTTGGGTCCTTATCAAGTCTGCGTACAGCAATATAGCAGTTTACCATAAAAGCATCTGTGAAGAAAAACAATAAAAATAATAAATGTATCGAGAACGGTAATGTGAGAAGAAGTTGACAGTAAAACAGGTTCATGTTCAGTATTCGATGACGTGTGTGGTAAGAATCATACAAATAATGAGAAGAAAAATTTACATTGCTGGTACATAAAAATTAAAATTAAAAGTTCATCACGATATAAAACATCTTAAGGATGTGTCAAGAGACTAATTTTCAATATTTTAATTTGATACTGACGACTATTTATTACTTTCAATAAAATAATAATTTTCAAGCATTAGAAATTAAAAGAAATCCATATTTTTAAAAATACTTTATGTAATATTTTGATTAGTAAATTTTCATATATAGCTTTCGTCTGGGTGAGTTTGACCCCCACGCGCGTGCTTGTGAGTTAAACAAAAATCGAGTCTAAATCGGTCAAAAAATTCGTATATCTGGAATTCGCATATCTGTTCTGTGCATATAAGAAAGAACGTATTATTAATTTTTGTGGCATATTCGTCAATTCAAGAAACGTCTCTTTTCCACGTCGCATTACGTTATCGCGTAAAAACAAAATTTTTTCAGAGCCCTTAATCGCTCGAGATGTCGCCGTCACCTTACGTCTCTCGAATAAATCAGGTCGACGCCGCTCAATTGGACACGGAGATCTACAAGGTGCTGAGGGATCAAGCCAAAGAGATCGCTAGGTACAGCGCGCCCGGCAAGATCGACAAATGGCAAGCGGAAGTGGACGTCGTCCTGAAATTCCTCATCTGGAAGTTCTCGCTGCAACGAGGCTCCTCCACGTTCGGCCAGCGACTCCTCAATCTGCACTACGCCAACATCAATCAGAGGAAAGCCGTACTCTACTTGATTCTAAGCGTTCTACCTCAGTACCTGAAAGACAAATTGGCCAACGAGAACCTGTCCGAACGTGGCGCGATCGCACGCGCGCTAAAGTCGCTCGTCGACTGGACGACGAACGCGATCAATCTCCTGGAGCTCGTCAATCTGCTCTTCTTTCTCCATCGGGGTGTACAGCCGCGCGTGATAGAATTTCTGCTGGGTCTGTCTAGTCAGTCGATAACGACGCACCGACCTAGAATCATCGGTTACTCGTACATGACGAGAGAATTGCTCTGGCACGGTCTGATGGAGCTCTTCACGATCGGCATACCCATGATAAACTTCCACTACCTGAAACACGCGGTGACGAGGCTGTGGCGGCGAACGGAATCGTCGAGCGGGTTGTTTCCGGTGATGAACGCGACGACCAAGTGCACCTACTGCTACGAGGACCTGATTCTGCCATCGCACGCCGGCTGCGAGCACTTGTTCTGTTATTACTGCCTGCAGGCGCACTTCACCGCAATGAGCGTGTTCCAGTGTCCGAGCTGCGACGCGGAGCTCCGCGCCGAAGATATGAAAGGGTACACGGTCATGAGCGCACCTTGGAGCGACGACGAGGAATCGGACGATAGCTTCGAGAAAGTGGATGATAGATAACGCGAACATATATTTCCAGTTTTATCATAGTTAAAAGTGACTCGATGCTCAAAGTGAAGTGATTGTGATGGACAAGTTACGGCGCCTGAACCGTCAGTCTAAAAACCTCACTAAGCACTATCTTTACAAGTGAAAATGATTTTATTACTGTGTGGTAATGTGTTAATTCCGCAAGGAGGGATTCGCCGCAACGACCAAAGTAATCAAAAATAGAACAGAATATAGCGATTCGTCGCAAAGTGCGACGAATAGAATAACAAGTGTAAACATAGTCTTATTATTATATCGTTTCTAGGAGATTTAATTAAAATATAATAGATATCATATTAGGAGATTTAATTAAAATGTAATATGTATTATATATACATATATATAATAGTTTAATTAAATCTCCTAGAAATAAAGTATAAATTGGTAAAATATTCGCCTCTGATCGTCGCGTCGATTTTTATCGCGAAACACGACGAAGGGATGTATACGTGTGATATTAATATTTTGTTTTTATTAAAAATAGCAATATACAAAATCTTCTTTATTCTTCATTTCAATACAACAAATCCCGATTTCGGGCGACATTCTCGTTTTTCTTTTTTTTTTCCGAAACAAACAATAATAGATCAATATATACTTTCTTGGCTCTTATATCAAAATTAGATTAGATTATATCATATAAAAATATTATGCTGCGCTGTATATTATAAAACGCTTCATCTGCCGCCGCGCAGGTCGATGGACCGATCGTTCACATGCAATAATGACGCATTCATCGATTAATTTATCATTCAGTTGCTGCACCTGCGCTCGATGGGCGGGCACGTCCCCGGATTTATTACACGAGAAACATTATAAACACTATAGCACAGAAAGAAAAAAAAAAACGCGAAACACATACACATAAATTAACATCCGCCTCTCCTACGATACTACAAATTTCATTTGAATCCGAAAACTCTTATCATCTTTCCCTGGAATGTATGATTTATAGTACAATTGTATAGCGCGGTTTCTTTCATCGTTTTGTGAGAAATCCCTTCTTAAAGATCGGGCTATTCTTTACTTCCTGAGGTATCCGCGTTTACATTTGCGCTCCATTCTAACATTAATCTTACTAATCGCGACGGACACACGCGGAGTTCACCCGAAAAATAACAAGACGCATGGGAAGCACGACGCATTTAAATTACGCAATTCTATTCTTTTTTTTGCATTCCATCCGCGTTCCGCCTTTTCCGAATTGTGCGTGTATCGCACGCATATTCTCCTTAAAATAAACTCAAATTTCGAACCTGGAAATGTCTCCTTTTTCTCGAAGTTACCGCTATATTATAGTTTGTACTTTCTTCGGGCGAACTCCTTGATTAATCTCCGCATTCCTTACCGGCACTTTAGCGACGATACTAAAGTATCCTAACAGTGTTCCTTTCGTACCGAGAGGAGTTCGCAATTTTGCGTTGGTCTCGCTAAGCGAAAACACAATTTCCTGATATTTCGAGTATGAAAGAGAGAACACAATGGTGCGAGGCATTTTATACTATCGATACGTGGAAACGGTTTGCACATAGTGCCATTATAGCTGCTGAATTAAGGCGATTTAAGCCTCGGACGAGATCGGTATCTTTCCCGAATCGCTTGCGTTTCACAATTTTTCGAGCTTGTCATTCAGGCAAGATAAGGTGTGATACTATATATAAAATTAAAAAATTTGATGTAATACGATGCCTAATATGATCGCCTTTTTAAAAACTCGAGAAAATTAATGAATTTGAGGAAATTCAATTGATATTACAATTAGTTGGAATAAAACTAGATTTAATTCCAACAAATTGGATTAATTGACTTAATTTCAATAATTTGAAATATAAATTGGAATTAAATCAGGTTTAGCCTAAATTTTAATTTCCGCAACATTTTAATTTTCTGAAGTTTTTAAAAAGTAAATTAGACTGGTTTTTAAACCCTTTGATCGAAGAATACCTTCGAATTTTATAAGTAATCGCAAATCTACCGTTAAGACGAAGAAAAATCGTTGCGCAACGATACGGCCTGTGGACTTTAAATCTTCCCGAGATTCTTAGAGAAGGTCTATTACTTTTTCTTTCTTTAAATCCATATAACATTTTTCATGGAAATTTAAAAAGAAAATGAAAGTCATTAAAGACATTGGAAATTAAAACGGATTAATCCATAATTTACGTAAGTTTCAACTTAAATACTGAGTCATATTTGAAGTCAATCCCACAAATTTACAAGCTTAATCCATCTTAACTTCGAACGATTCGTATAAATCGTATTCTAGCTAAGGCTGAATGAGTTAGGTAGGAAAGAACGGGTCCACAGTTTGCTATAATGAAACAATATTAATGATCAGTAATATTTTCTCTGCCCCGTTTTCGACGCAAAGACGCAGTGAAAAAATATGCTTGCGATACGCAATTTCGAAGATATTTACAGCGCATTCTCGTAAACGCAACGGAAACCAACTCGCGTAAGTTTCGCGAGCGAGGTCGAGCGCAATTGATCATATGCGTTGGCTGATTGTAGGCTGATTTTATCTTCGTTTTTTCTTTTCTTTTTCGAGAGAGAAGGAGAGAGAGAGAGAGAGAAGTATGTCATGTTATTTGCTGGATGCAAAAAATGTCAAGTGAATAGGGACTAGAGAAAAGTAGTAGTGAAAAACTGGTTTTACAGTTTGAATATGTCTTCTCTCTTCCCGACGTAAATCGATTTTCGTTAACCGAAACGCTCGAAAACGCTAACTAGAAACTCTTTGTTTGTCGTCGTCGTCGTTCTTCTCCTCGCACGCGCATTTCCCTCTCTTTTTAACACTAATTTCCGCGACTATACCTATATATTACCCGTATACGCTAAACCTTGTACGGGATCAGTGCGTATTCACGTAGGAACATTGACAGATTTCTTCTCAGGACTAGGCAAAGAAATCGTCGATTGTTTGGCCGGCAAAGGGACGATCTCGCCATATGGGATGCAGGGTGTTTCCATCTCGAATTCCGTGGTCGTGTATTTTCGAAAATTGCAAGTACAGAGAATAGACGTCGGGAGAAGAGGTTGTAACTTCGAAAGATATTTCCTCGAAATCAGAACGCTTCTTTTTCTCTATTACCTACTTTCCGTTCCAAAATAAATTTAACTTTTTAATTAAATTTTTTCTCAATCTTTCGAGATTCAAGTCCCCGGATTTCGAGACACCCTGTGTAAAGAACGAAGTGCCAATGACTTTCGAACGAATGCTTTTTTGGGCTCGAGGACGCTTGCGCTGCTTCGTTGATTCACGATTACGCGTACGTGTACATTTTATCCGCAGCGACAATGGATATATTACACATGATTATTCGTTCAGTCGCGCACACTTCACGCTTACAGAATATTTATTTTCCCCTTGGCGATTATCGTTTCGAAACTCTTTACCGATCAGAACTCTTTTTGTGGAAAATCATTGCTGCCACAAAAAATTATTATCTTGTGCCCCTTATAGGAACGTAGCCCCTAGGGCGGCATAATTGCAAGCAATTGGATAAAGGTGATATGCAACATTTAGACAACATAAAAATTTAAAGAACCTTGTAGAAATTACTCGGTCCTAAAGAGGTCCCAATTTTTTCGAATGGAAAAAATTTATCTTTTCCTTAAAGTCTTTCCAAGTGTCTTTTAAACTTTTCTGAAATTTAAGATCAATGTCGTTATCAATGAGATTTAACATGTATGAAATTTTTTAAAAATTATGCCGTCACTAATATAATAACAAGTATACTGATGCTATCGTAGCAAAATACAGCACTTTACAATTTCTAACGAAGAGTTGTTTTAGAATTTTACTAAAAATTTTAGAATTTTTCTGCTAAAGTAATTAACTGCTAACGAGACTTCTATAGATATTGAAATTAAAGTTCATTAAAGTTCATAAGTTATTCTCTTAAACAGTAAAATTGTCCAAATCTATAGATGTATTATTATTTTGTATAGTTACTCAGTTCTGCGGCATATCATCTTCATCTATTTGTTCTTGCAATTGCTATCGTATAGCCCTCGTGACGACCGGATTGCACGATCGTCCCTAGACTTTTGGGAGCTTTCTGTTTTAGATCATCGTTACTATCACCATTGAGCGAAAAAAAGAAAACGGACAATAGAATCAGACAGTCCAATATTATATCACACGTATTTGCGAAATATCCTTATTCTCATTAACTTATTCCTCTTAATGTTCCGATCTAACTCGCGAGCGCATAAATAATTTACGCTTAAAAAGATTTCGCAAAAGACTTAGTCAAGAACTCTTCGCAGTAAAATCTTTCGTTAGGCATGTTCGATCAACTCGATCGCGCGATTTGGCCCTCTTTTATTTCTACTCTTTACGCAGGGCTCTAATGATTCTCGAGATTGACGATCGTGGATCTATGATCGCGCGATTCAAGGATTTCACGAGAGAACCGATTTTCTTTTCTCTGCAAAATAAGTAATAATCGTACCCCCTTCTCCGTTCCATTTTAATTCGATATGGATAACACGTTACATTGACATCTGAATAATAATGCGCGTGACTCGAGAACTAATTTACCTAACGCTTTCATTCCTTTGTTCCAAAAAAAATTAACAAAAATAACGCTTAAAAATTCGAATAAATTATTATCGAGAACGAGATATATCTTATGTCTATAAAACAATCGTTTTGCGAAATCGACTGCGGCCAATGGAGCTCTCTGCGTGCGAGGATAATCGGAAGAATCTAAACTTGGCAATGTATCGTTTTTAATGCATATACTCCATATAAATCATACTTGCATGCGTCGTCCAAATTATCACAATCGTATTCTTATGTCATAAATAAATTTTAGAAAAAAGAGAATTGCATTAAAGAAAGATAATAATTTTGCATATCTGAATTCAATCTTATGAATTTGTGAAATTTTTTAATATATAGTTTTTACATATAATATATATATATATAGTTTTTTATATTTTTCACTATAATACAATTTTAAATTCGTTTCTTTGACTCTGCCAAGTTTAGAGTTAATTTAATAACGAAGGCTTTTCCTATAATTAACGCGACGATCGTCGTCGCAAATTGTATTTTGGTATCGATACTTGATTCAACTGGCTCCTCGGAAAGTATCGGTTGCGCGGAGAGTGACATATGGAATATTTGCGCTATAGAATTCGTTTTACACCGTTCTGTCTTCAACACATGCTTTACACGAAAAGTTCTTGCGGTCTATTGTTTGACGTGCGTCCAGCGTCTTTCGCGAAATAATTAATAAATACTTTCCAACTTATACTTACTTTGTAAAACTCGAGATCGCAACCTCATGCGAAATTTACCGCAACTGCATTTGGTTATCGCGCGACGTCGTATCATTGATTAGCATCGATCGCTTATTCCGGCATTTCAATTAAGAATACAGTTTCGGCCGACCCGCGGTTGCATTCGAGCTTAGTCTGAATTAAATATATGTGAATTTTTGCTAGGACGAAAGGCCGCTGAACACACGGGACATCCCTCGCCCATCGCATTTTATTTTAAATTTCTAATAACTGATATAAACTTCTTTTTGATTTTTTTAGATTTTACTCGAAACATTTATGCCCGATGTTTCATGCACACACACGCACATTCACTCACACATACCGATTATCCGATCATCAAGCGAACCACCACACGATGTAACGAACAGGACATGCGCGTCGACGTTTCGCGAACATTTTAAGCGAATTAATATAATTTTACATGATTCTTTTTCGCCACGCAACTGGCGCGCTTTGTTTTGAAAACGTTAATTAAATTGCAAATTCAATTATAGATTCGCTAGGATTCATGTAGAAAAATTTATTAACAAGAACGAAACGATAACGACACGAATGTCCATCGTGGATAACAAACAAAGACTATCAAACAAGACTATCTTAAATCCTAAGGCACCTTCCGGCCGCGCGCCGAGAACAGCGAAAAAAAATAAGGAAAAAAAATAATACAGCCAATTCTCGACTAAAATAACTTTCTCCTGATACTTAAGTAACTTCAAATCATCAACATGCAAACTATTTGGCTATTCGTATCGCGTCTGTCGAGTTCTCACGGGATGAATAGCCAGATAGCCCTTTTAGCTTCCGTGAATCCTGTAAATCCGCGTTTGTTCCGCCCGAACAATCGATGTAATGACATAATGGTCCCCGCAATTACGCACGCGATCTGCGTTATTAAGTACGTATCTGTTTCCGTAATTTCGACAGATGTGCAACGGATTTCCGAGATCGGCTTCGAGAACGCTGACACGCCATTACGTTCGGAACGAATAACATACGCGCGATCATTTTACTTTTACCATTTGGTGTCCAGATTGCATTTGCCCATCGACGTTGGCACCGAGGATGCCTTCCGTTCAGCGCCGGGCGCAGCGCTTCCAGAGAACGGACTAGTTCGTTTGTTCATTTCTGAAAGAGAAACAAGTTATTGGAATTAGCAGTGGTATAGAAAAAAAATAGAATGCATCCAGCTTTATTCGTTTTTTTCTCGATACCTAGATAATTTTAAATCATTGCATGTAAAGTATTTAGTTAGTTAGTTGAATAGTTTCACAGAGATTTTGAGAGAGAGAGAGAGAAAAAGAGAGAGAGAGTTTTATAGAAATATAGAGATTTTGCCAGTCCAGTAGTAGTAATAATAGTAGTTGATAAAATGCAGAGATCAGCTTCCTCAAAATCTTTGTTCTGCTGTTAAATTATGAAAATCCATTTAATCAGGCTGCTCGAAATTAGTCGAACTGCCCGTGCGTGCAAAGTCTTACGTACCAGATATTAATAGCATTATTTTGCGTCTCGCACCCCAAGCGGTAATCCCAATTTCACAAAGGTCCTTCTCTGTCAGGGAAGGAAACGTGGCCATGTCCACCTCGTGAGACGTGAACAGGCCTAGTGAATGAAAAGAAAGAAAAAAAAACGATGCTGCGTTTCGATTTTTTCAAACAAGAGCAGAAAATAGAATGAAAGCAAAGCAATGGCATTCAATAGAAAGCATGCAATTACTAGACGACTGTAATTCGTCTATACTCACGTATATATTTCTCCAAGCCGATGCTAGTCAACATGCTGCCCAGATCATTGAAACGATGGGACGATGTAATTTTATTCAAATGGGAAGTCGGCGTGTGATCCATGTAATTTGAGGCCATCCCGATCTGTCCAACGCGGTCCTTGCTCGAGATAATACTACCGAAATCCATCTCGGTATTGAACACCGGTGTGGTTGGTTCTTTCCACAAATCTGAAGGATGCGACGTCAGCTCCTGCATCCAAAAAATTCTGGTGTCAATGTCTCGATATGATCTTTAATATTAATTCGCTAAGAAATTATAGATTTATTAAATAATTATCGTCAGAAAATTAGCTACTTATTTCAAGTATTTCAAGGAAATATTACATATTTTTCTTAGATATTCATCTATAAAACTGCAAAGAATATAAGTATAAATCTTTGATAGATTTTACCCTCATAAATAACTACCGAAATATCGCTGATTATTTTTTATATAATCAAGAAATCCAATATAGTCACCTTGCTTAAATCACTCGTGGTTATGGGCGGAATACTTTGGCTGAGACCGTAACCGGACCAAGCAGACGTCGGTACGCGGAAATCGTTGTTGCTCGACTTATTCTGCATCGCCTTTGTGGCCAGTAGTTTCTTCTGCTCATAGTCAAAGGGTGTGAGATTCTGCTGCGCAGCCATCTCGAGTGATTTCTTCTCGCAACCAGGTGCACGTCGATCGGTGACCGATAAATCGGACAACATGCTAGATAGATCCGCTGAAAGAAAAACGAACATTTATGTAACTTGTAAATAGTAATAACCGATTGTTAACAATAGTTGGATTATTGGTTTCTCGAAACGTTCGACTTACTTAAGTTAGTATTAGCATCCGTAGGGTTGACTGGTGAAATGTTACGAGGACTGATGGCAGGACTAGATAAAGAGCTAGAAACGCTGCTTAACGAAGAGTAAGCTGCAAATAAATTTGTCATATAAGAATCAAATCAGTTTCGATGTGTCTTGTAATATGAAATGTTTAAGACGGAAATAGCATCGAGAAAAATCTAAAATGCTAACAATATCAGGTTGTGTATATATATATATATATATATATATATATATAAATGAATGAAAAAAGAATGACAATCAAAGAGTTAAGCAAGTATTCATAAGAAAATTGAAACGTAGAAATTCGTAAGCGTAGAATAAATCGGGGGACAACTCACCACTGCTACCATCTTTGCTATCCATCAATGAATTAGCGTTCAAACCGTGGATACCAGAAAAGTTGGTCGGTACATTGTTATGATGAAATCCTCCGATACCGGGAGGCATCACATGGTTCGATAATCCATGAGGCCCGTGAGAAGTTCCCATTATGTTGTTGTGTAGCATATGTTGTGTAGTCAGCAGGTGGTTCAAATGAGAATAAGGATACGGACACATTGATGGAATATAATGATGAGTGAGGCCCCAGTGTGACGACAGTCCCAGAGAATTCGGTGAGTGTGAGATCGGCGATACGCAGTACGGCGAATTTTGCGTGTTTACATTTAACATGCTCGAGAAATTTTCCGGCACGCCGCTGATCAGATTGTTAGTGGAACCTAATTGAAAATTAAAAAATTTACATTAATATTAAAGAATAAAATAATAATGAACGTATATATAACAAAAGAATGAACATGTAGTGAAATTGATTACTCCGCCTTTTTAAAAATTCTTTTTCAATTATTAATTCGAAAATATAAATAAAATTCGATTTCGTTAAATTACAAAAAAATTGCAATAAAATTTATTAAAAGATTTACTTGTAAAAAATTAATGAAGAATTTATCGAAATTTATTGAAGACCATAAAAAGATCTATTGCCGTGTAATATGGTTTGCTTGCCATACAATCGATTCCAACAAACAACACTCACCGTCGTTGTTGGAATTGCCTTGAAAAACATTGCCAGCATTCGGAATGTGATACGTAGCCGGTATATCAGCGACAACTATAGGCTCATCCAGTCCCAGTAACTGCTTCCGCGCCTTGTAAATATTACTGGCCTTTCTCTCGATTCCCTTGATAATTACGGAAAGCGTGCTCTGTTTCGGCTTGTGGCGAACGTTGATAAACACGTCCAGAGACTGCATGAGCTGAGAGATCTTTTCAGTATCCACGGAAGCGGTCATAGAGTCTTCCGGTAGGTCGAACATAAGTACCAATGGTAACGAGCCCTAAACACGCAATAATCATCGTCATGATAGTATCGTTACATAAATTATCATTAATGAATAATATTTAGAAAGCCAACTTGTGGAAAGAGAACACGTAACATATGTATAGTTATTTTGCAATAATTAAGCGTAAAGTAAATGTATTTTGAGATTTTAAGTCCCAATTATTTTGCATATTATGGGGCATATAATAGTTGAAAATTACGATATGTAATATAAAAATCATAAAAATTGTTAAACTTGTAAGACAATTAAAAGAATTTAAAGAATAGCGTAAAAAGAAATTTTAACTACAGAAAAAATGGCTCTAAAAATACAAGAAAAATGTATATATATAGGAGAAACAATAAGAAAATATATAATAGTAATACACGTTTAGAAGGAGAAAAGATAAAATTTAGAATTAATTATAGAGAACCGGATGTATAAACGTATCGTCTTACCACTAACTGTTGTCTGGCTAAGTAAACATTGTTTATGTCGCCAGTAATGGTGACGTTGCTTTTTTTGAGACTGGGTATATTCGGATCGCCGGCATCGGGGAACATAATCTGCGTAGCTGTACGTTGCATTATCATCTTCAGATTGCTACTCTGTTTCCCTAGCACGATGCTATGGTGTTGGGGTGAGATCTCCATCGACATTTGTACTTGGATTTGACTCTGCGAAAAGAAACGTGCGAAAAAAATATTAGTTTCTGAATAAAGAATAGGACTTTCCGAAAAATAACAAAAGTACTATTTGCTTTTTTTCATATTGACTTTTCAATAAAAGCTAAGAAGGCAATAATTGATATTTTTAATTGTTTAAATCAGGGAACATATAGAAAAAAATTAATTACAGAGTAATCGAACAAAACTACTTTAAAAAGCTGTGAAAATTCCGGATTTAATTTTCCTAGTTTTAAGATTAATTTTCTCAAACTTTTGTGTCGGTCTTTCGATTATTCTTGTTACTCACAGCTAGATTTTTGCACATATAACGGATCAGCAGATACGTCGCCTCTTTGACTTGGGAAACCTCCCACTCGCATCCCTTGACAACTACCAGAGTGGCGTGCAACTTCGGTCTTGTGCGAAACATCACCTGTACATTGTACTTCTCCTGTATCTTCACCACGTACGGCGAGGTGCAGTCCGGCATGCTCTGCGAAGCGCCCATTATAGGCAGCTCGAAGGAAAAGATCAGGGGCGTCAGATTCTAAAAAAGACAGAGAACGTGAGTCGACGTTTCTCGAACGTTTCGTCTTGAGGTGGGTATACGTGAGCAAACCAACAACGAACGAACAGCGAATGCAAATTTTCGCTATTGAAAATTCAGAGAAGACCATATAAACAGATTATTCGTTATAGCGTTCGCTGTTCGCTCATTGTTCGTTCCTGACCCACCTTTATAGGATCTCCCAAAAGTCACCCACTACTTTTTTACCCTCGACCAGAGATTTTTATTCTATCGCATAACACATAATAACACAATTAAACATAACATTAAATTCTTGGTACCCAAGCCTGAAATAGAAATTCTCAATTAACGTAACGTTCAATTAATTGAGAACTAAGATTTTGTCTTTTTTCGAAATGTAATAACGTCTTGCGTCTGCAGCATGCAATTCCCGATCGCGCCGAATACAAATACCGTGGATATCCGAAGAATAATGCTGTTTTTACAATAGCTCAATCGCTAGTATTCGGTATTCACGTAGAGTGATTACCGAGCGTCAAAATTGCACATCTTCTGGGATATCCTGGATACATGTCTTGCGAGGAATCTCACCCTAACACGAGCGCGGGCGCGTTCGACGCTCTCCATCTCGCCAGCAATGGAGACCTGATTGCTCTTGTCTTGGTGATTGCTGCGGTTGCTGTCTGGGAAATGGATGTGGCAGCCAGTTTCCTCCATCACTCGTTTAATCGTCAGGCCGCCCTTGCCGATGATGTGCGAATGGTCGGTGTAACTAACGTCCAGCTTCATGGTCACTCTGTTACTTTGCTGAAAATCAATTTGCAAGATTGACGTTTATCGACTCGGCATATTTACAATTCTATATCTTTATCGCTGATACTGCTAGTTTTGATTCGTTATTTTGATCAACTTCTAAGTATCCGTCATTCCGAGAAATTAGACATTTCCTACTTGGATAAACGCAGACTATTCGTCTCTATATCGCACCCGATAAATTCAGATTAGTAGTCTCCAAAAATAAAACTATCGAACACGTCCCCAGTTAAATATATATATTAACTGAAAATAAAAACTAATTCTATATTAAAAGAAATTTAACTCGAGATTTGATATTATCAATTGAATATCAAAATTAAATTGACATCAATAACGATAGTCTCTGTTAAAATTATCACTAAAGATAATCCAGATAGATTCGTTTTGATAGAAATTGAAATTGCAGCTTTACCGATATTATTAAGAATTAATAAGAATTAATAGGAAACCAGAAAGTTTCTACCAAAATATTAACAGACATTTTGACGAAATCTTCATATATGGAAAAATTAATTCTGTGTCAAGTAATCAGCTGCCGAGAGAAAGTGCGGGTCTTCCGATAGGATCTCCTACATATTTATTCATCCGGCATATTTACGCTCGCATTACATTTCGCGTGAATGCAATATCTCTTCTCCGGCAATTTACATTCGTTCGCGTTACACTCCGCATTTCCACCAACTTCGAAATCGTCGACTTTACGTGCGTGAGCTTCTCGAACCATATCGCCGATCCGCCGCGGCGCGGCGACTCGTGCGCGCAACTTTAGATATCGCGTGGCTGAACGTTACATAAAGTCACGCGATAACGTCGCGCGATCCGCCGTCGTGCGACTTCAGGAACTCCTTTCTGACCGTGTAATGAGTCGTCGTCGTCGTATCGCCTCGCTCGCAACGAGGCCGAACGTTCAAAAGTTTCGAAGCACCTACTTTGTAATGGCAAAAATTTGCGATGGTGATAATTGCAAACGCAAAAAATATTTATAGGAGTTAAATACTAGGCGAACTCTTCGCGATAAAAAAGAAATAAAATGGTGCTAACAAATCCGACGAAAATCTGCAGTTCTTATTTGACTGAATTCTGCACGGAGAAAATTTTATATTAAAAATTACTATGTGTGGCAGTAGCCGTGGACCATGCTGGAATTATAAAAATGTTTACTATGTTTTCACAAAAGAGTTTAATAATTATTAATATAATAACATAGTAAAAATTTTTATAATTCCAGCAATGGTCCACGGCTACTGCCATACGTAGTAATTTTTAATATAAAATTTTCTCCGCGTGCTAAGCAAAATTCTGATGTAATTTACACAGGTCTTATGCGGATATAATATTTCATAGCTGTTAAAGAAGTTTGCAAACATGACGATAATTAATCTCATTTATTAATCATGTTAGAGTTTGGACTGTCTTGATAACGATGTTGAAAACAAATGGCTGAAGGAAGAACCACAATGCTTCGCCCATGCCATCCTATTCCGCCAGTTTAGATATTCAGCACGATTTCGAAAACGTAACCAGACAGATGCGACTGCGATTGCGAAATTCAGGACGTCGACATCCTGGCGTCGGCACGAAAAGATATTGGATATCCACGCACGTGTCCGGCTTGAGCTCTAAAAATACCTTTGCGCTATTTACGCGCCATTCGCGCTCCGTAATTAGCGCTATATATACAAGTGTCGCTGTCGCGCCACTTTTGCATGCTTGACGCAAAGCTTGACGTCTATTTTAGAGTGCCCGTGCACTTGCCGCGATCGCAATTGCGAGAGCAGATCACGCGAATCACGGGGAGAGAGGAGGACGGCGGATTCTCGTGTCCGAGAAAACCGAGCGCAAAATTTTATCCACGTTTCTCTCGGCGAGGGTACGCGGGTTCCTTTCACACGTCCTTCCTTACCCCGCTTCTGTCGCCGTACATTCGCGTCTCTGGAACGCGCGCACATCGGAATGTACATGCGACAAAGTAACAGGAATCGATCGGTACGCCCGGTATGGCTGGCATAAAGCGACAAGTCCGGCTCGCCTGCCGTCTCGCGATTTAACGGTAACGGGACCGACGACGTTTCGCCGGCTCGTCGTGACTTTCTTTAGCTAGGGGGATGCTCGCGATGATACGAAAATACGAACGAGAGATTCGAGTAGCAATTAAATTGCAACTAAATCGCTTTTAGTCGCAATTAAATCGCTTTTCTACACGGAGAAAATTTTATATTAAAAGTTACTATGTATAGCAGTAGCCGTGGTCAAATTTTGATCGAATTCATTTTCGTGATTAACTTTCTGAAGTTCATACACGGAGAAAATTTTATATTAAAAATTACTATGGCAGCAGCCGTGGACCATTGCTGGAATTATACAAATTTTTACTATGTTTTTTACTTAATGAGTTTAATAACACAGGACCACAAA